>OX155893.1:79074657-79154657 GCA_944588485.1 Phosphuga atrata | reverse complement strand
CCTCCTTCGGCATATTCCATAACTAGACATATATGAGGATCTCTGGTGCAGGCTCCGTAGAGTCTAATAATATTTTCATGATTAACTCTTGAAAGTTGCCGAACTTCCACAGTAAATGCTTTCCGTTCCTCCTTTGTAGATATGTTTTTGATTGCAACATTGAGCCCTCTCCACATTCCTCTGTAGACCTTACCGAAACTGCCTTCCCCTACAAGCTGAATAAGAAATGAGCAGTTGATTGTAACCGATCTGTAAGTTTTTTTATCTGAATTTACCTCTCCCTGTTCAATTTCATTATAATCGATTTCATTGACGAACTGATGGTTTTCCTCGTAATCATTGTCCATTTTCAATGATGGCAACGGTCTTAAGTTTGCATAGTTCGTTGGGTTTTGTTTGGAAAAGCTTGGGAAATTGTAAATATTAAAAGGAAAATTGCGGTTTCAGGTTAGGCTACATTCTGACATCTTACTGACAGTCATTGCTGCCACACCAGAAAAATTCCCTGAACAATTTCAAAAGTTAACATATATTTCGTTATTTAAACTTAAATGAAATGTAATTAAGATTAGAAACTATTTACGTTAATGATTTGTGCTGATTTATATTGAGAAACTTTAAGTATTTGTTATAAAAATTGTGAATTTTTATATTCTATTATTTCATTTTGTTTTGGCGGTTCTGTTTGTTACCAACATGAACGTCCTTGTTTGGAATGTGTTGAATTGAGAAGATGTGGGTCAAGTTCAAGATAATCGAACCCTTAGTCGGTTAAATGGTTTTGTTAGAAATCCCGAGTATTTTAGACAATTTTCCCACAACATAGAAGTTTTTTAAATATGTAGGTATATAAAGGTAATTGTAAAATTCATATTTTATTAAAATAACATTTTTTTATCAATTGTTAATAGTAATGGTTAGGTGTAATTTGAATACATTTGTTTTATAAATCCACATTTTAATTTAATTAATTTTAAACCTCCTTTATCTTTTTATTTGTACTTTCCTGGTAATACCAAAAGAATAATTTTGAAATATACAATTCATTTATTCAGTTGTTTTACATTTTTTTGTTTTAAAAATACAGTAAAACTTTATCCAGCAGTACGTTTTATCCAGCCTTATTATAACCTTTTTAGTCGAAATATATTTTATAAAAAGCTCTTACAGCTTTATTATGCTCCTGACGTATGAATTTGTTTCTCTATACATAGCTGAAAGTATATGAGGTTAGTTGTTTCAGTCAGAGACAATTATATTGAAATGTACTCATATGAACAGTTCCGTCTTAGGCTATGCCAGGGCCCTTGGGCCCACAAGAATTTTGGGCCCTATTAGAAAGTAAAAAAAGTGAAAGTCAAAAACATTTTGCTGCTATGATCTTATATCTCACTAAACCCCCTATTCCACCCAGGCTTTTTTTAGTATGCACCACCCCAGTTTCACATATGTTGCATTCATTCATGTGGGCAGCCCGGACGGTTAGTGAAAACCACCCTAGTTGTTGTCTCCCCGACCAGGATTCGAATCTGGGTCTCCCGCATTGAAAGGCTACTACACCACTGAGGAGGACATGATCTTATATCTATTATGGTTAATTGGTACAAATCAATCATACATGTTATTAATTATATAAATATGCTGCTGGTTTGAAATGGTTACGATTACGATAGTTTCTTTCAGGATTTCTGTAGTGCAAAATCTTCTATTATATCCTCAAAGTCTATTTTTTAAGGATATCACTTTCTATGCACATAATTGACAAATTAGTTAATCGTTCTTGTAACATAGTTGATCATAATTCATTTTTTATTTTCTTTAGCTGTGAAAATGATCGCACTCCACTACAATTGGTAACCATTAAGCAAAGGAACATTCTTGTAGCAACTTCAACATTTGGAAAAGTTTCTTCTAATTTATTAG
This sequence comes from Phosphuga atrata, assembly GCA_944588485.1. Classification (NCBI taxonomy): domain Eukaryota; kingdom Metazoa; phylum Arthropoda; class Insecta; order Coleoptera; family Silphidae; genus Phosphuga; species Phosphuga atrata. The sequence goes on along the minus strand of OX155893.1, from coordinate 79,152,734 downwards.
ACTTTTTTAATTTATGTAAGGTTGAGATACTCAAATCTGCTGATTCCTTGGCTATGTTCTTTAAATACTCCCTTAAATGAAAATATTCAGATTTGAGCTCATATGCATTAATGTGTTCATGATAGAATTTTCTTAAAATTAAAAGATTCTGATGATCCTTCAAAAATCTTATCTTATTTATTATCTTTATAGTCAGTATTTGGATTTATTGATTTGCAACTGATTCTAATTTATTACGTGCCTTATTGGCATAATCGAGATGCGTAAAGTTTTGTTGCATCTACGTCCATGGTAATAGTGCTTGCTATTCTGTAAACTTAAGCTTGTTTTATTCATAATTACCAAAAGATCACTTCATATTTCTTTTTAAAGGGGCTTTGTTTCTTGTTTCTCTTGGTTGATTGATGTCACTTGCAATTGAGGACAAAGCTTCAGAACTATTTAAATAACCATTTTATAAGGCATTAATAGCATTCGCTCATGCAGACCATCTAGTATTCGGAAGAGACTTCAGGACTTTATTTGCACCCAAATGCTCTGTCATAATTTTCCATCCTTTGGTGGAAGCCGAGAAAAAATTGAATCATTTTTGGATAAACTGAACTAAAACGATATTTATATCAAGGCTTTCAAAAAAGTTTAAAATAGTATCTGCTATGTATTCTGCATTATGCTTATCCACAGAGAAAAACTGCAAACATCTCTCAATAGACTCTCCGTCTTTTATGTATCTAACGTGAGAGAGATCTGGTGTAGAATCCACGCTAATAGAGTAGTATTTTGATGATTTTATTTTGTTAACAATTGGTTTTAAAACTTGCTGTCCCATTATATTAATAAACTCATTACAAATAATTGCAGACAAATATGATGTAATTCCTTTGCCACGATTTCCTAATCAGTTCTAAGCATCCTAAATAATTCCCGTTATTTTGAGACCCCAATATCTCATTATCACCATGAAAAGCAAGATCTCTAAAAGCTAAAAATTTGGCGGAATAAATGGTGGAATAATAAATGGTGGAGTAATTGGCGGAATGTATGATATAAGATCAAGAATATCTTTCTTCCTTGCGTTAGTAACTAGTCGTTAGATGGATAGAGTGGGTCTTGTCGAATATTGTTCAAGTGGACCGGTCGTTCTTGCTTTTTTGCATAAATCTACTTTATATAAGGGTGTGTCGGGATTTAGTGTTTCTTTAAATTGAAGTTGTAAAGGATAATTTCTCTGAAACCTCAGCCATCTAATATTTAGCCAATTAAAGCTGTAACCGCAAGTTGTTTTTATCTATTTGTAATAGAATTTTCTATTTCTTTTCAATGGTACTTAAAAATTAGGCGTTCTTCATTTCAGTAGATTGTAGATATGGTGGTGATGACTTGTACTGCGACCTTTATAGATCTATTGTACCCCACCCTCCTCCTCCAAGTGTTGGTGTACTTACCCATTTAGAGCGCCTCCTCTAATCCTGATTCCTTTAGGAATTTCAGGATCTGGGTGGGATTCAAGACCTGCACCTCTGTGTTCAAGCAGTGAGCCCCAAGGTACATCTGTCTCTTGCGGAGTAATGCTCCGTAGTCTTTCAACAGATGTATGGGGGTTTCCTCTGCTATGCCACAGAATCTGCATCCGTCATCCTCCTCTAGGCCTAGTGGCTTGAGATGTTTCCTAAGTCTGCAGTGTCCCATCAGGACTCCTGTCAGAATTCTAAGCTTGTTCCTGCTTAGTTTCAGGCAAGCTTTTGTTCTCTTCTGGTTAAAAGATCCCATCATCACTTTGGATTGCCTTAGCCCTGGAAGTTCTTTCCAGGTTTTCATCCATTTTCCTCTTGTTTCTTTATCTAAACTTCTGTGGATGGTGTTGACACTCATGCTGCAAAAGAGTTCCGGACCTATAAAGGGGCTACTTGATCCCTTGTTTGTTAGGTGATCGGCTTCTTCGTTTCTGTCTATACCAGTGTGTCCTGGTACCCAGTATAGTGTTACTTTATTATCCCTGCCAAGCTTGTTCAGCTTCCCCACACAGTCCCATACCAGTTTGGATCTGATGGTGTATGCTGATGGCCTTAATGGCTACTTGGCTGTTTGACAGGATAGCAATTCATTCCGATAGCAAGTGCTTAAGAAGAAATGCTGCTATTTCTTGGGAACCTCTTCCACCCGGAACCATTAAAATCCTCTAAATCCATCAAAATAAACTATTAAAACACTTATACACACACACAAATATATATTTTTATTACTCATGCACAGAAAGTACTATTTTACAGGCCATTTTTTAGGTCAGAAAATGACTGTTTGCAAATCTAGAGCGGAAAAATTTACTTTCCGCCCTAGATTTAGAGCGGAAAGTTTACTTTCCGCACTAGATTTGTGAACATGTGTGACATGCAGCGTTGCCAATTATACGACAATTATCATACATGTACAATAAATTCGTTAGTTTAACACTGTTGTCATTACATTATCCGGATACTTTTTATCAACACCTGTAGAAACGACAACCGTGTGAAACAAAATGACATCTCAAATGTTTTTCAAATGACGCATAAAAATAACAATAATAGAAATTTATGGTTATGATGTATAATTTATTGTCATTATGAGTTGCCAAATAGAGAGTTCAGATTCAGAAAATGATTCTACACCGCCTGAATTCAAACAAATTGCGACTGAAATAATTGAAAAATTAACACCAACGAAATCCAGAAGTAGATATGAAGCTATATGTGATACCATTCAGCAAAAAAATAAGAAATTTAAAAACCTGGAGTTACACCAGTTTTACAATGAACGACACAATTGTCTGTGCTGTAAACTGTTCTCATGCTCAAGTAAGAAGTTACTTATATGCTTCCAATCTTTATATCCATTCGGAGAACTCAAATTATGTCCAGTAGTAGTATTATATAGACGGCAGCAATACCAGTATACAGATTTCTTCGACGGTGAATAAAGGAGCCATTTTCTTTCTACGGACTCACCATTCGTCAATTTACGGGTGAACATATTTTTAGTCAAGTATCTAGTTTTTGATTTACCGCTTGAATCCGGAAAATTTTCGGAAAGTTTCGGAGAAGTCACAATTGTTATTTTGGAAAAACTCTGGCCCTTTTCGAATCCAAATATCGCGTAATACTTCTGTTCAAATTTCGTCACAGTACCTACCAGGATCAGGTGATACATTTTCCAAGCTTGTAGTTATTAACTCACAGTAACTTGAAGTAGAGGGTTCAGCATCTGATGTGTGTTGGTCATTTTTGTCACATGTAAGATCTTTTTCCAGTTGATATTCAGAAGTATTTCGATGTTGAGGTGATAAAGGTGAAGAATTAGTCAGTCTATTTGCTTCTTCAACCGTAAAAAATGAAGTGAGTTTACGAACTTTCTTGGTTTTTTCTTTTTGAGCTACAACTTTTTTTCTGTTTTGTGAACCACTTAAATATGTTCTTTTCGACATAATAATAGAATATTACGTAACGAGAAGCTGTTGTTGTAAGTTGTAAGAAGTACAACTTGTATTAATCACGTATTAAGCACGTAATGGCCTTACAACTCGAGTTATGTAGTATACTTTATCTACGACCACACTAATTTGTTTCTGTTTAATAATAAAAATATGTTTGATGTACCAAATTTATTTCATCAACTTAATCAGACATTATCATCATCATCATCATACATTATCATCATCATAATCAATAACCTTATTTACCCTAAGGTGTTACATTTCATATTCTAATTCTTACATTTAATCTTTACAATACATTATATTCACACGTTTCTTTGCCTATATATGAACTTTTTCCACTCCTTTTTTCCTTTTGCCACAATTGATGCTTGAACCATTGTGAGTCATCTGTTTAAATGACTATTAATAAATACTATTTTCTCTATGTTTCTCTATGCATGTTGTCTTTGGTCTTCCCCTACCTTTCTTTTTTTTTACCTTTAGCTTCCCATACTCTCTTGACTGGGCTTTTGTCCTCCATTCGCTTGAGGTGGCCATACCATCTCAGTTGGCAGTTCTGGATCCACTTTGCTACTGGTTGCACCTTTAACTGTTCTCTGATGGAGTCATTTCTTATGCGATCTCGTCTTGTGACTCCTAACACTCTTCTTAGGTATTTCATTTCTATACTTTGGATCTTGCTCTTTAATCTCTTCGTCAACACCCAGCTTTCGCACCCAAATGTTAGTATAGGTACGAATGCAGCTCTGTATATACTCATTTTTGCTTTTTGTGAAACTTCTTTCTTTCCCAGGAAACTATTTCTAAGGCTTTGGTACACCCTTGCTGAACTCGGTACATTATTTAACATTATAATAAACAAACAGTTGTATTTTCATATATAACTGTTACTCGACATTATTTAACTTGATAGAAATAAAAGGAAATACATTCTTAATGGTTGCTTACTTTGTTATTTAGTACTTATTTGGGTTAATCGGAATAAGAGTGCTCATAGAAATAGGCAACCCAATGTACGCAATGTCAATTTCCGTTAGTTTGAATTGTGGCAAGGGGGCGCTGAACGTAAGAGCTCGTAGCAGCAGCTCTCAACCAATCAACGAATCGTAAACCAAACGCATCATAACTTATCATTAATCGCGGACTGTTAGGCCCCGTTCACACATGCAATTTTCAATTGCGCAACTGTTTGATTGCACTTTTGTGTCTCATGGAGTATTATGCAGCTGTGCACACTTGCAACTAAATCACCAGTTGCAGCAACTAAACAGTTTGGGTTTTGACACAAACTGTTTAGTTGCGCAATCGTTTTGTATCTCAAGGGATTGAATTGAGGTGTGCACACTTGCAATCAAATAGTTGCATATTGCAATTGTTAAGACTCAAAAATTGTACTTTGTTGTAGTTTTACAATAGTTTTAATGTTAGTTTTACGAGAGGGAATTAGTATTCTTTGGCAACTCTGTTAATACCATGTGCCAAACAAGTGATATGAATTAAATTAGGAAAAAATATTTTTTCAACATGTGCAATGAATGAACTATTTTAAAAATCTTGTTATTAGGCCTTTCTCAGAAATCTGTACTTTTCAGAATGGAAGATTTATAGCCATTCAAAACGAATTTAAGAAGGAAACTAATTCTTTATAATTAAATTATACTTAATTAATTTATACTTAAAATTCACTTTTTTGTTCTACCACAATTAATTGTGGTAGGAAACATAGTGAATTTTTCAATTCAGTCTAAAAAAACATTAGATATGCATAGAAACATACTTTTTATTGATTACCGCTTAATAACAAATATACATTTTGCATATAATCCGAGCTTTAATAATAATAAATTAATTTAAAACAAAATAATTTAATTTATTTTTCCTTCTCATATCAAGGGCACACAATGCAGCTACTTCTATGAATTCCATGACGCAACTAATTTATAATTGCAATTGCCTGTGTGCACACACCTTGCAACCAAACTGTTCAGTTGTAGTAGTGTGCACGTAACATTGCAATTGCGACTGATTAAACAGTTGCGCAAATGAAAAATTGCATGTGTGAACGGGGCCTTATATATGTGTGTGTTATGTGTGAAGGGGCCTTATATATGTGTGTGTTATGTACAATAATCGGCATTTACAATAGAGCTCGTAGATAAAATGAATAAATAAACGAACACGTCAACACCTCTATTATCAACACACTTCTAACACTTCTATTACTTTGGTATCGTGGTGGCAAGAAAGATGGATTTAAACTGAAGATAATTATATATTGTTAAAAACAGGAAGGCTTACTCCCCGTTCCCATTTGCCTGGCCCCACTAATAACAAAAGAATTCCAACCTCAAGTGCACATAGTTGTTTCAATATTTAATATTTACAACTACAGATAATAAATACTTATATCTAAAATCTGTAAGTTTAAATACTACTATTACATTGTTTACAAATGCATTTAAAATCATTAGTGGTCACAAACAGTTGCAAGCACGTATCAGTCATAAAACAGCCCCAAAACGCATTCAAAACCATTAGTGCGCCACGACCAGATGTTAGGACCTATTGGTCGTTTTATCGTAATCTTAGTATAATATGTAAATATCTAATTTTAAGAACCCAGAGATAAAGGAACTAAAAATTAAATTGATTTTAAAACACAATAAAAATAGAATTGTTGGGTCAAAACAAAATCACGGCACTTTCGGGAATTTTCAAACCATAGTTAATGTTCGACTTGGATAAAGTGACCACATTTTCATCAAATGGTGTTTCAATATTAAACGATTTCTGTTGTTATTATGGCAAAAACATGCGTCACTAAACAGAAAAAATAGACATAGTGAAAATTTTCTGAAGTATATTAAAATTGAATCAATTTTTCTTGTTTTGAATCAAGAAGTTTCGGCCTCTCAGTCTAGACTTATCTGGCTCTAATATAACTTAACCTCACCATAACCTAATCTAGATTAAATCTACTCATTGTGATTAAACCACTAGCCTTCAAATCGTGCTTTAAACTTCGCAACTCATGCACAAAAGCCCCTCTTCACACACTTGTATCATAAACCACTGCTTCCCAAACTTTTTGATGTCGCGGCTCCCCTGCAACTCATATCGATAAACCACGGCCCCCTAATTTTTTTTTTTTTTAGAATTGGGTTAACAATAAGTAAAAAAAAAATTGCTTTGTATATACATAATTAAATATACTATTGTTAGTAAATGAAGAAAATTAATTATTAATTATAAAATGAAAAATAGTATAATTAATGTTTATTACATACACGTTACGATGGGCGAACTCCGTGTATTCCTAATTACTAAGAAATTAGTAATAGACAATATAGCTGAAAAATTTTCATTGGCATCTTTAGTAATGTTTCGGGCGCTTTAAAGAAGTCCAATTTTGTGCAAAGTGAAATAAGAAGCATGAAAAAAACATCAACAAATCAGCTAACAAAAAAATTAGATAATAATTAGCATTAATTACATTAATGTTAATAGATTAAATTTAATGTGATGAATGTGTTTGAATATTATTACACAACAAATTTAGATCTGGCGTTATATAGGGTGATTTTTTTGATATTTCGTTTTGCTATTTTTATGAATTTTTTTCAGTGTAAAAAAAGATTCGTGACATGTGGAAATTTAAAAAATGCTCAGTAAGGTTTGCCATTTCACCATGAATAGACTAACAAACGAACAACGCTTGCAATCATTGAATTTTATTATCAAAATTCGTGCTGTGTGAGAAATGTCTTTCGTAAATTACGTCCATTTTATGGTCATAAATCGACCCATCGAACAGGCTATTCAAGCTGTTGTGACCAAATTTCGCACCAGTTTTACTTTATTGGACATTAATCCACCAACCCGTATGCGAATAGTGCGTACCGAGGAAAATATTGCTGCTGTATCGGTCAGTGTCATGAAAATCGCAATATATCAATTCGTCGCCGTTTTTAACAGTGGGGCTTGTGTTATTCGACACCCGGAAGATTTTACGTGAGGACCTCGGTATGAAACTATACAAAATACAGCTGCTGCAAGAACTGAAGCCAGGTGACGTACCACAACGTCGTTTGTTTGGTGAATGGGCCTTATAAAAGTTGGATTAAGATCCATTTTTCTACCGAAAAGTTGTCTTCAGCGACAAAGCTGATTTTTAGCTCAATGGGTACGTCAACAAACAGAATTGCCGAATTGGGTGTGAAGAGCAGCCAGAGGCAGTTCAAGAGCTGCCAATGCACCCTGAAAGATGCACTGTTTGGTGCGGTTTGTGGGCCGGCGGCATCATTTGACCGTACTTCTTCAAGAACAATGAAAATCGCAACGTTACAGTCAATGGAGCAAGGTACCGTGCTATGATTACCGACTTTTTTTTGCCTAAAATGGAAAAATTGGACTTGTTTGACATGTGGTTTCATCAAGACGGTGCCACATGCCACAAGGTACACGATACCATGAACCTATTGAGAGGCGAGTTTGGTGAAAAATTAATCTCACGTTTTGGAGCAGTACTTCTTCAAGAACGATGAAAATCGCAACGTTACAGTCCATGCAGCAAGGTACCGTGCGATGATTACCGACTTTGTTTTGCCTAAAATGTTAAAATTGGACTTTTACACTTTTTATTTACAATTTTTACTTTTACTTTATTGGACGAGAAATTAATCTCACGTTTTGGAGTAGTTCATTGGCTGCCAAGATCATGCGATTTGACCTCATTAGACTATTTTTTTGTGTAGATACGTGAAGTCTCTCGTGTACAGGGACAAACCAGTCACAATTCCAGCACTGGAAGACAACACAGCTGCCATTGGTGAGATACCGGCCGAAGTGCTGGAAAAACCGGAGCCCACGGATAGACCACCTACGGCGTAGCCGCGGGCAACATTTACATGAAATAATCTTTAAAAAGTAAATGGCAGGCATTCATTTATCGGCGCAAATAAATGTTTCTTTCACTTTTCCAAATTTTCTGTTTTTTCAAAATTTTTCAAACGGTTAAAAAATAACCCATTATTTAAAATCGATATTCTAAGATTATTTTCTAATGATTCTGATAGGCATAACCTATGCTTGTTCTTAATTAATAACATAGTTTAAAATACCGTTTCGCAGAGGTACGTTGTTGCAAACGGAACCAGAATATTTAATTCTGAGTCAGTTAATTCGTTTTGCCGCTTTATCCAACTTCTGTAATATCGGTTCCAGAAAATTTCAATGCGAGTATTGAATCCGATCTCAAGACAATTGATTCCTCTTGTAATTTCCAGGAAAGATGATCAGTTTGATTTGATGTTCTTTAGTTTAATTTAAATTCGGAAATACTTTTCAAAGAAGTTAACTAACTGATTTGTTAAATGATTTAAATTCTGTTGACAACGACATGTTATTTTCTTCATGCAAATAAATAAATATGCTTGTGCTTCCTTGTCTAAAGCTCTTGGTATATACGGATTTTTTTTAAGGCTTGTAGCTTATTGTTAAGGATCAGTAAATTAGTACTTTTTCCCTCAAGAGAAAGATTCAGTTAATTAACCTTTTCGAAAAAATATCGTAAGCTCGTCATATATCGTATTTATCATATCATTTGTCGTAATATCAATATTTTAACGGATTTTATAATTTGAATTGATTTATGTGCATATTTGACTGTTAAACTTATTTAACGAAGATATATTCATGTTATATTCGCGGCTCTTCGCGGCCCCCTTGCGGGTAAGCCCCGCCCCCCTAGGCCTACCACTTTGGGAAGCACGGTCATAAACTACTATTATTACATTCATTTAATTGTCTACAAATATACAAAAGTATGTATTTATTATTAATTATTGGTAACTATAAAAATATTTGTAAAAACAATAACTTGAACATTATGATTGTTAATTCATTTAATTTTTTTATTACAAAAAAAAAATTATGATTTTCTTACACGGTCAAATTTTTGATCCGAGTGAATACTCGCATCATTTATTGTTTTAAAATGTTATGAAATTTCATGAATTAGTCAATTATTTTTTATTACTCATACGTGCGAAGTACTTCCTGACGCACGTTTTTTAATACGAGAAATGCCACTTCGCATTTTCTTTCCACATAACCTAGGTATCTCACGCAAATATTCAATATCGCTATAAAATTAATAAATAAAAATAAAATGAACCCAATCAAGACATCTATATTAAAAGTGACGTGAAGTGTCAGAAAGTTTTTTCATTACAAAATAAAATTAAAAATTAAAGAAAACGTTTTAAAATTATTGTAAATTCTAAACTGATACCGGAGACTGAGGAGAGTTCTTATGACGAATCCACACCACCGGAGATAATTGAAAAGCAAATACATCATTTTTTGTTCAATTTTTTTTTGGGTGACATCTGGATCCCAAACTTGTAAGATGCATTCTTTTGCATGAGTAATAAAAAATATTGTTTGCAACACGGGTGTTATTGTCAATTGCCCTCTCGAGCGAATGTGCCGAATTTCGCTCTCGGGTGAAATTGTCAACTTTCCGCCCTAGTTACAAAATATACTATTTTACGCTTAATATAGATTTTTAATGTTCAACTGCGTTTTTTCAGTCTTCCATTTTTTTGATACTAAAAAACACTTCTTGTTGCTGCATTTGTTTGTGGAAGGAAGATATTCTAGAATTTTCAAAATATTTTTATAAGGAATATTATTCTGTTTAAAATGAAGCAATGACCATTTTTGTCTATTTCTGTGCCTTAAACGACCGGATTTTCTGAAAGAAGTACGAAATTTTTATAATTACTTGGAATATCTTGAAGAATGGATAGTTCAATTGGAAAAATAGGAGATTTGATGTGAATAATATGTGGAAAAATCTTATTTTATATATTACAGTGCAGTATTTAAAATAAGAAATGCAGTTGTTCTCTAAAAGACGGGACATTTTTAAAAATCGATGGGACTGTCCTCTAAAAAGCTGGACTGTCCCTCCAAAATCGGGACGTGTGATTCGGGACTTGGATAATGTCGAAATACGGAACTACATACTTCCTACCTTCTGTCGGGTAATATAACAACATAAAATTGAAAAAAAAAACTTGTATAGTGTAAGCGAATATATCGGCCTTTCGGGGTCCCCTTGCCGAGGGGGGCCCTGGGCACGTGCCCCGTGTGTCCTTATGGTACAGACGGTTATGCATATGAATGAGCCTTATAAAAATCAATTTTGACTGATTTCCATTTGAGATTAATTACCCTTTCATTAGGAATCCTATTTAGTATGAATACAAACCTTTTGTCATCAAGAATAAATCACTATAATTTTGATTACATAAAAGTAAATATTTTTGAAATAAATCTGTGGACAAACAAAACTATGCCATTCAAATAACTTCAAATTAAAGGATATTATTCCTAACATTGGACCCCAGGCAGACAGAGGACTACACTGACCAGACTTTAACTATTATAACATGAAATACTGCTCATATCATTTTTATATCTAATATTTATTGTTGGTGAAAATATTCTCTAATTCTCTTTTAGAATATAGTTAGAGTTTGACTACATTTAATTTCATTTGGTAGTGTGTTGAAATCATTACAACCTTCAAAAAATGATTTCATTGAATTTTCCCTGTTAGTTTTTCTGATAATTTGTTTGTGTTATATTGATGTACATCAAAATTTTGGCCCATACAAAGCAGCTGGCCTCGACAGTCTGTTTCCAGCCCTGTTGTGGCAGGGAAAAGAAACGTGGACGCCAATACTGATAAAGCTGTACAAGTCTGGCAACAGGATATGTTCCAACACCCTAGAGGCGTTGTATAGGAGTGGTATTTATACCAAAAGCCAGGCGCTTAGACCACCCAGGCCAAATTGTATTGACCAATAAGCCTCATTCATACACTGAAAACGTTAAGAGACCTGTTTTATAGACAAGCCCCTACACGCTAATCAGCATGTCTATCAACCAGGAAAGTCGTGCGAATCTGCTCTTCACCAATTAGTGGTAAGAATAGAAAACACATTGGAAAACAGGGAATTGGTACTTGGGGCCTTTCTTGACATCAAAGGAGCGTTACACAACACCTCATTCGACAGTATAGTCAATGCAGCCCTCAGTCATGGTGCAAATATCACATCAATTAGATGGATACGATCCATGCTGCAGGGTAGAAATGTTGAGACTACAGTGGAAGGTGACACAATGACAGGGTCTGTTGTCAAAGGATGTCCGCAGGGTAGAAATGTTGGGACTACAGTGGCAGGTGACACAATGATGGTACTATCTCCACTTCTGTGGGACCTGGTTGACAAAATAGTTTGCGCACCACTGTACTAGGCTATATGTAATATAGTTTACTATTCGGCCAGTTAGACTACATGCAATATAGTCTAGATCAGTGGTGCGCAAACCTTGGGTCGCGACCCCAAGAGGGGTCAATCGAGAATTTTTTTATACAAATTTATAAACCTCTACTTTCTATTCAGGGGTCGCTAGAAGACTCTAGAATAGAATTTTACAAAATAAGGTTGGGTCGCAAATGAAAATAGTTTGCGTACCACTGCTCCAGAAGTTCGATGGCTTGTTCGGTGGTATTTTTTGCTGAATATGCAATGTTTTCATGCGAAATTTTGCGAAATTTGGTCGATCGAGCAGAGAACTGGGAAGCTATTTAATATATGAAAGTAAATCTAAGTAGAATCCATAGGGAAATGACCTCCTGGAAACGAGACCTCAATCCGTTTTTAATTATCTACAACCTGTTTCGAGATATAGACTTATGAAGTCCAAATTCTGGATAATTTGAATTCAGAATTTCACAGTAGAAAAATCTTTCCAAACTGTTTACACATCGATTTGCTCGCCTTGTCGTCTAGTTTCGGTGCACCAAAAATGATTTCGCTGGGATTAGTACTTTCAGAGAGGTTTGTAAAAAAATGAAAACGTACTTTTTTCCTGATCTCAAAACGTTGGGTTTTTTTTGACCGATTTTTTCGGAAAATTTTAGGGTCTTTTTTCAGTTTATCCGAAGGAAATGGAACTGCTGAACACAGTTTTCAAATGCTCAAAATGTCCAAGATATGGGCTATTTTCCAATTTTAGCCATTTTCTCTCACTTATTTCAAATTTTTCCAACAGAATAATTTAGTCAAATCACTTACGTATCTTTCAAGCCTAAATTTTTGGCAATCGGTTGAAAATAGTCTCGGGCTATTTTCAACCGATAGTGATAGTGAATTAATAATAGTGAAGAAATAGTGACGGTAGGCTGGTTCGATGGTATTTTTTAATTAAAATCTTCCTAGAAATATGATATGTTTTCCGACTAATTTTGGGATGCTGAATCGATTGGTAAAAACTAGATGTATTTGTGATACGCCGTTCAAAAGTTATGACGTAGTGTAATCTGCGGAAAAATGCGAGGAAATGTATTTCCTTAAAACGATTATTTATCAAGTGAATGGAAAATTTCGAAGTGTGAAGTGTGTTTTTGAAAGTGTTTGCCCCGCTGGTTGTAAATATACAAATTGCGTTTTGGTAGCCGCTTCCGTTCGCGAGATATGACTTGAAACCATTGGCAAAATCGGTTGAAAATTGCCCGAGAAGTGATTTAAAATATAAAAGTCCTGCAGAACAGTTGAGAGCAAACCGTGGCTCGCGACCCCTAGAGAGGTCGATAGAGAATTTTTTTAGTGTCGTGGAATTCAAAAAATATTTAAGGCTTTTCATGTGTAAGTATCAGGTAGCAGTAAAATAGTGAAATGCCAATATAAACTTCTACTAACGTCTACTTTCTATCCAGGGATCGCGATAAAATTTTGCACAAAATGTTCGGTCGCAAATGAAAATAGTTTGTGCACCACTCACAAAATTGATCCTTTTCTTATAAATGCTTTTTATAAATTTATTTCTTATAAATGTTTAAATCTTAATATTTTATTTGAATTTGTAAATGGTCTTTAGTTGTGTCTAACTTTAATTGATTTTAAGTACATATATAATATTTATAATTATTACTAAATTTTGTTTTAAATGTTAGGTTACTTCTGAGCTCGCGACCTCCAAGGCCCATGCCATTTTTCCAGCCCTGCCACCCTATAGTTAAGCCAATGAGATAGTCCAATTCTAGATATTTAATATTATTCACAAATCCAATTTCTACATCATCATTTGGGAGTTTCTCGTAATTTTGATATATCATCATCGTTGACACTACAACCCTGGGTGGGTCCTGGTCTCCTCAAGGATCTTCCGCCATCCGTCTCTGTCTTGGGCTTTATTCTTCCAGTTAGTTACCCCTATGCTTCTCAGGTCTTTTTCTACCCCGTCTATCCACCGCAATTTTGGTCTACCTCTTTCTCTATTTTCATCAGGTTCTGATCTAAGTGCTCGTTTTGTGGGTCTTTCGTCATTCATCCTCATTACATGTCCTGCCCATCTTAGTCTTCCTAGTTTTATTATTTTTACCATGTCGACATCTTCATATATTTGGTACAGCTCGTGGTTGTATCTGCTCCTCCATGCCTGGTTTTCTTGGACGGGGCCAAATATTTTTCTCAATATTTTCCTTTCAAAGACTCCCAGGAGGTTCTCGTCAGCTATGCTTGGGGTCCACGTTTCTGAAGCGTATGTTAATACTGGCTTTATTAATGTCTTGTATATTATACATTTTGATTTTCTTGTCAGGTTCGGCGACCTCAGTTGTTCTTCGACTCCATAGTAACATCTATTAGCTGTGATTATTCTTCGCTTTATTTCTTCTTGGTTTTTTATTTCATTATTTATTTGGGAACCTAGGTATATGAACTCCCGTACTGTTTCTATATTATAGTCGCCTACTGTTAGGTTTTGACCTATTCTATTTCTCCCGCCTCTATTACGCTTTACGACCATTGCTTTTGTTTTTTGTTCATTTATTTCTAGACCCATTTTTTGAGCTCCTCTTTCTTCTTGTTAAAGGCCTCTATGTTATTCCGTTTTGTTCTACTTATTATATTGATGTCGTCCGCGTATGCCAGTATTTGAACTGATTTTGTGAAAATTGATTCAGACGTTTCAATTTCTTATTGCTTTTTCGAGTATCATATTAAACAGTAGGCACGCAAGAGCGTCTCCTTGTCTCACTCCTGTTCGTGTTTTAAATTGCCTGGATGTTTCGTTTTGTATCTTGACTGCACATATCACTTGTTTCATTGTTTCAAGTCTCGTGAGATTTATAAGCTTGGGTGGTATTTCAAGTTCTTGCATCGCGTCATATAGCGCCTTTCTATTTATGCTGTCGTATGCAGCTATGAAATCCACGAATGTGTGGTATGTATCCACCATAAATTCAGTTGTCTTTTCAAAGATTTGTCTAAGTATGAAGATTTGATCGGTTGTCGATCTTCCACTACGGAATCCACATTGGTAGTTTCCAATTATCTGTTCGACATAACTTACTATTCTGCTATGGATAATGTTTGATAAGATTTTGTAGCCTGTGTTTAAGAGTGAACCTCTGTAATTTGTGCAATTTAGTTGGTCAACTTTTTTATGCAGAGGGCATATCAGGCCTATGTTCCATTCTTCCGGTATTATTTCCAGCTTCCATATGTTTGTTATAAGTTTGTGTATGACCTGTGTTAGTTCTTTTCCGCCATGCTTGATGAGTTCGCAAGTATATTGTCAGACCCAGGCGCTTTATTATTGTTCATTTTCATTATTGCTTTTTTAACTTATTCCAATGTAGGAGGTGGTAGGTTCTCATCTGTTATAGGATTATTGTTGTTTTCTTCATCTTCTGGGTTATTTTCCTCAACTCCGTTAAGATGTTCGTTGAAGTATTTTGCCCATCTATCCAATATCTTGTCTTTCTCATTTATGATTTGTCCATTTTTTGGCTTTGAATATTGATATTCTTGGTTTGAACTCTTTCCTGGTATTATTTATTTTCCTATAGAACTTTCTGCTCTCCTTTTGGTTCCGTAGTTTTTCGAGTACCTTACTCTGCTCGTTTTCATGTTTTTTCTTTTTTTGTTTATGTATCTTTTTCTCTTCTCTGCGCCTTTCTCTATATTCTTCTATCATCGCTCTTGTTCTGTACTTGCTTTGCATTTTTAGATATACTTCATTCTTCTTTTTTGTGGCCTCCTGGCATTCTTTATCAAACCAGTTATTCCTTGTGCGTGTTTGCTCTTCTCCTATCACTTCCTCTGCCGACGCTTTTATTATCCTTTTACATACTTCCCACTGTTGGTTAACTTCGGTCTCTGCTGTGTGTTGTTCCTCTTGAATTCGTTTATTGATGCTCTCTCTGAATTTAGTTGCTTCTTCCTGTATCTTCAGCTTTTCCGTATTATACTTTTTCTGTCGCTCACCTCGTACTTTTTTTACTTCCGATATTCTTGCCCTGATTTTAGTTTCTACTAGATAGTGATCAGAATCAATATTTGCTCCTCTATATGTTCTCACGTCCATAAGGTTTGACTCATGCCGCCCATCAATGAGTAGGTGGGCGATCTGATTAAACGTATTGCCATCTGGGTGCTTCCATGTTGCCTTATGTATGTCTTTATGTTCGAACTTGGTGCTGCCTATTACCATGTTTTTGGAGGCTGCGAAGTTGACTAATCTTAGCCCGTTTTCACTAGTTTCATTGTGCAGGCTATACTTTCCTATTTAAGGGTATAGGCTGGCTCTTTACCTATCTTTGCGTTCATGTCTCCTATGATTATCTTGATGTCATTATTTGGGCATTTATTATAGGTTTTTTCTAATTCATCGTAGAATTGGTCTTTTTCGTCTTCTGATTTCACTTCTGTTGGCGCGTGCGTCGTTATATTGCTTATATTGAAGAACTTTGCCCTAACACGTATACTGCATATTCTCATGCTTACTGGTGTGAATTCTATTATTAGATGTTTTACCCTTTTGTTAACAATAAACCCTGTCCCAAACTTATGTTCATTTTTGTGGCAGCTATAGTATATATCGTGTTTTCTTTTCTGGATTATGCCGTTCCCTGTCCATCTCATCTCTTGGATGGCTGTAATGTCTGCCCTGTATGTGTCTAGGATATCGAGGAGGGTTTTTAGCGCTCCTGGTCAGTATAGGGTTAACACGTTCCACGTGTCTATTCGTAGATCATTGTCCTTGTTCCGTTTGCTATTTCGTCGGCTTGAGTTCCGTCCGGCTTCATTTCCTTGATTTTTCATAACGGTGGTTTTTTTTACGGGGTGGGTTTGTTGGCCCCACGCCCAACCCTCCTCTTTTATCCGGGCTTGGGATCGGCAACAGCAATCACTGGGCTACTCAGTCCACCCAGCAACCACTGCAGGCAGAGTTAATTTTGATATATAGTGTTGAATTTATATTTTTTTGTTATCTATATGGCTTTAGTTTTTAAAACATTCAATTTCAATTTATTAAGTTTCATATATTTGTCGACTTCCGCAAGTACCACATTCATATTACTGACGGCTCTATCCGAATTTGTATCGCTACATGCATGTAAGGTGTCTTCTGCAAATAGATTTATGAATTCATGGCCTACATGTAAATTGATTTTATTCAAATACAATAGAAACAGAAGAGGCTCTAGTACACTCCCCTGTGAAACAGGAATTTTTTGTTCAGTAGATGTTTCGTTCCTCACTCTTACTTTTTGCTTACGTTTTTGTAAATAATCTACCAACAAATCATTAATCTTGCTTTCAGTACCATATCTTTTCAGTTTAAACAATGATAATTTTCTATCGATAGTTTCGAAAGCTTCATTTAAATCGAGAAAGACAACTACCTCATATTTGAAAATCTCATATCAACAGAAATTTTCTTTTCAGATTTAAATTTACATGAAGAAAGTTGTAATGCAGCTTCTCGCGAATAATTTTTCCGGAATCCTGATTGGTTGTTTATAAGGATATAATTTTTATGAACATGTTCAATAATTTGTAGGCTGCTTTCTCTAATACTTTTTCAATAGGTGGTAGTATATTCATAGGGTGAAGTTCGCTAGCTTTTATTGTATTTCTTATTTTAGGAATAGGTATTATAATACTTATCTTCATTGATTCTGGTATTTTTCCATAATCCAGTGATGTATTTATAATGTTTAACATTACATCCCACATTGTAGTCCTATAGATTCCCCTAGATATTTTTTTTAGACCTTATTGTTTCAAAGGCACTACTTTTATTATCTAGTGTATTGATTATTTGACTTAAGTCTTCCAGTGATAATAATTTGAAATTTGAGAAACTGTGATACAAATTATAGTTTATATTGTTATAAATAGACATCTGATTATATGCTTTTGCATATGCAAATGCATAAAACGCTATTTTTATAGCATTATTGCATATTTTAGCAGTTTTTCATGTATAGTGCTTATTTCAGTAGTTAATTTTTTTTTGTATTACGCGGGAACGGTGGCGGACCGCAGACAGTGACGTGCCACGCGGGCACCTCATACTCGGCAACCCGATCTACTGGCTTGCACTAGGCGAAACCGTTTTCGGGATGCTGCAATATGGACGAGAGAATATGTGTTTTTATTTCTGACGGTGCAGCTTATATGGTGAAAGCTGGGGTTAAGCTCTGAAAGTGTGTCACCCAATCTTGCGCATCACCTGTTTAGCCAACGGATTACATAGACTTGCGGAAGAGATCAGGAAAGAGTTTGGAAATTTCAATAAATTGATTTCCTCTACAAAGAAATTGTTTTTAAAAGCACCATCGCGCGTACAAAATATAAAGAGCGACTGCCTAACCTAGCACTACCTCCAGAACCAATATTTACGCGATGGGGAACATGGTTTGAAGCTCTATTGTTTTGTGCTGAGAATTTTGAAGCCATAAAAGAAGTAGTTCGTCAATTTGACAGTTCAGAAGCCATTGCAATTAATTCAAGCCAGCTGGCATTTGAGGATGCTTTAATCAAACAAAATATTGCCCTAATTGTAAAACTTTTCAGCAATATTCCCGACGCCATTGAGAGACTAGGAACTAAAAACCTTCTGTGTTAGTCCTTGGAAATATTGGAAAAAAGTATTGAACAGAGCAATGACCTTCTGAGTTCACTATCGGAAAACTTCCGTGGCAAATTAAATGCTCTTACATATAAAAACCCAGGTCTTGAAGAAATAAAGAAAGTTTTTATCGACGCATTTATCAAAGGCGCCAGCCAAACTTTGCCTGAAGAGGTTTTTTGCAGAAATGACGCCAAATTTCAAGTTCTGTCCAGTAACGTCAGTTGACGTAGAGAGGTCTACGAATTAATATTAAGTGACAAACGTCACAAGTTTGCTGTAGAGAATCTAGAAAAATATTTAATTGTATATTGGCACAAGAACTACAACTGTATATTGTAAAAAAATAAGTAAATTTCCAATAATAGTATTTTGATTGTGCATATTTTTTGCATATATTTTTATTATTTCGCCCATTTTTGTGCATATTTCGCACAGTTTCAGTGCATATTTGCATGCATATTTTGGCATGTTGCTAGTGTATATAATCCGATGTCTAGCTATAAGGTTCCATTTCGTAAATATTTTCTACTATATTCCTTATATTATTGATAAAATACGAATTTAAATTCGCGGCTATGTCATCGCATGATTATTTTTTTATCCAACTATTCACATCAACTAATTGTTTAAGGGTTTTCCACATATGGTGTGGGTTATTTTTATTTCTTTTTTTTTCATTAAGTTTACCACTTTTTTTTCTAAAATATCCCATGTTTCCGTACTGTAACTAATAAATAAATTATAATAAATAATAATAAATAATCTAACTTAATTCATGAATGTACAATTTTTTAAACACTGATTGAGACACTGATTGAAACACTGAAGTCTTGTCTTTTTTTTTCTTATCTCTGTCATCATTATCAAACCATGGTATTGCATTTATATTACAAGTTTGTAATGGTGCAACTCTACCAATAAGAATTTCACAGTTTTTCAACAAATCATATCAGTTTTTCAATAAATCATAGAGTTAGGTCTCGATTGAGGAGGAGGTCGTCTTCGCAACCAAAACGCTGCTGTCGGTGCCGCAGGATTTTTTGCTTCACGATACGTTTCCACTCTTTCCGATCGATTTCGATTTCCTTGGCTTGCTGGGTATCCAGTCTTTGGTTTATCAGATGTTCTTCCACTTGTTTTAACCAGGTCTTCTTTGGCGCATTTCTTTGTATTCTCCAGCTTGGCGGACGCTCCCGGCAAAGGACTTTGCGTGGAAGCCGGGTGTTATTCTAACGACATACGTGGCCAAATCAACGTAGTCTTCGTTTTTGTATTTCTTCTTCGATCGGTGTCTGTTGATCGCAGCTTTCTCTAATCGTCTCGTGTCTGAGTAGGTTGCAGATAGAGACACGGAGTATTTCTCAATCTCAATCATCGCATTTGGAAGACCTCGAGCTTATTTAGGTCCGGTTTGAGCAGTGTCCACTTTTCCGATCCAAAGAGAAGAAGTATTTTGGTTTTGATGGTGATATTCGTCCGCTTCCATATGCACCACTTGAGCGAGGCGAATGTTGCTGTTGCTTGACCGATCCGGCTATGAACTTCGGCCGTCGACGCCAATTCCTTCTCTGGCACAAGCGATTCCAAATACTTGAACTGTGGTACCTGTTCGATTTGGGTTTCATCGAGGTAAACCCTTGCTTCCGATCCGTCCGTTGAGAGCACTTTGGTTTTATCCGCATTGCTCTTTAATCCGTATGACTGGGCGATGCGGGAAATGTCGTACAAAATGTCTGTTGCTTCGGCATCCGTGTCTGCGCAGACGGCGCTACCGTCGGCAAACATCAGATTGGTCATGAAGTTGTGGTCGCCGTCGCCGTATCGGACTCCGCGTCATTCATGAAATGCTTTCCGCGTAATCGCGTCAACCACAACGTTAAAAAGTAGTGGCGAGGCGTCATCTCCTTGTCGTACTACAGTTCGTATCGGAAACTTCTCGGATAAGTCATTTCGGATACGAACATTGCTGGCTGAGCCGTCGTATGACGCCTGAAGAAATTGAATGACTTTCAGCGGCACGTGTTCGGTTTCCAGGGCTCTCTACAAACTGGCCCAGTCGATGCAATCAAAGGCGGATTTGAAGTCTAAGACGGTGTCGGTTCGTTTGCCGCATCATTCTCGACTGTCTCCTTTCTTCAGAATAGGCACAACGATCACTTTCTTCCACGCCGACTGGCTACGATCCGAATGCCAAATATTCGTTATGAAAACGTGAAGTTGTTGCAATAAGACGTCTTCTCCGGATTTTATCATCTCGGCCATTACTTGATCTCCTCCTGGCGCTTTACAGTTTTTCAGCGATTTTATTGCCGTCTTCACCTCGGTAATTGTTGGTTCCGTGTCGGGGAACTTATTCGTAGGCTGCTTGTAGGCTATAATCGGTGGTTCGGGCGCTGGACCTTGTGGCGGGTCGTGGTTGTACAGTTGATAGAATAATTCTCTCCAACGCTGCAGGCGCTCGTGGGCTCACGAAGGTTCCGTCCGATTTTTTTATGTTTTCGTTCCAACGGATAAAGATCAACATCGTGTTTTGCCGCCTAGCC
Organism: Phosphuga atrata; assembly: GCA_944588485.1. NCBI lineage: Eukaryota > Metazoa > Arthropoda > Insecta > Coleoptera > Silphidae > Phosphuga > Phosphuga atrata. The sequence goes on along the minus strand of OX155893.1, from coordinate 79,131,716 downwards.
GTTGGATTGTCTGGTACAACGTCCGGTACTCGTGCCTGGACGCGGCTTCTTCCATTTCGGCTGCGACGTTATTCCAGGACACTTCCGGTTCCGATTTCATTTTGTCGTACTGCTTTGCTCAATCGACGATATCGCTCGAAATCGACGCGTTTCTTTTGTTTCCGCTGGCTAACGAGGTCCAGACAGTCGTCCAAAATCCACGGCTGTGTCCGCCGACGGATGGGTGGGCACAACTCCGTTGCGCACTCCATAACGCACCCCGATAATTGCTTTTCTTCTACATCAATATCGTCCGATATTGCGAGGGCTGCGAATTTGTTCGATAATGCGATTTTAAACTCTCGGCCGGTTTCCGGGTTCCCGGTTTTCTTTGCTCTTAGAAATCGTACTTGTAATTTCGCTCGGACCAGGTAATGATCCGATCCACAGTCGGGTCCACGCATCGCACGCACGTCTTTTAGTGTCGATCAGAATCTGTTGTTGATCAATACGTAGTCCAGCATTGCCGAGTCTTTGTCGGCTGAATTTCGCCACATGCGTTGATGTTTGAGGCGGTGACGAAAGATGCTGTTGCCGACGGTCAAGTTGTTCGGCGATGCGAATGATAGGAGGCGTAGTCCGTTGGCGTTTCTGCGTTGACGTCCGTTGGCGTTTCTTTGGCGGATCTGCACCCTTATGCGCATTGATGTCGCCCGCGAGCTTAATTAATTCGGTTCGAGGTATCGTGTCCAGTGCGTGTTGGAGCTGGTCGTAGAATTCGTCCCTGTTGGCGTCCGGGCTGGTCTCGTTTGGTGCATAAACGGATACGATACAGGTCTTGATCGTTTCATCGATAGTGATAACCGCCAGACGCTCAGATATTGGTTGGAATGCGATAACACTGGCGGCAGCTAGTCGATCAACCATAAAACCAAAACCGGCCTGTCGTTTCTCGCCACTTGAATAGAATAGTGCCATCTTTTCGTCGATTGTTGGCGGGTCGATCGTCATTGTCCCCGATTCGGTGAGTCGTAGTTCCGATAACGCAGCAACTGATATTTTCAATTTCGATAATTCTATTGCTATAATTTCCTTTTGGCAACGTGATGTCCTGTTCGTACATTCCGCGCGGAATGTATTCGAATTTCCATTTTCATTCTAATTAATTTAGGTCTTCGGCCAGTAGCCCACTTCTCACCAGCATCCCTGGTTCCCAGCGCTGGCGCATCGGCTGCCCCGGATGCAGAAGCATTATTTCGTAAATAATTAATTCGTATATCCATATATGCATCACTTCGTATATCCATATATGCATAACTTCTGTTTATACAAAGAAAGTTTCTTGCCTACTTTCCTCGGTTTCCCATTTCTGGTCAATTCGGCAGGTTGACCACCTTCCCCCTTTCACACCCTCGACTTGGGACCAGGGTGTGAAAGGGGGAAGGTGGTCGACGGCGTAGTTAATTAGAGTTCATTTACATCAACAGTAGTCAAATGACCATTCACAAGATATTAAATCCATTTTGATTGTATGAAGATTATTATCACTAAAGTTTCTATGCTTTTTCCTGTCACATTATTTCCTCTTTCCTTGTACAAGTTAATTGATATTATTAGATGATCAGTTATCTTAGGACTACAATGTACATTGGTTGTTAAATTATTTGTGATTTGAAAGAACATAATCAATTAAAGTATTACTTGTATCAGTTATCCTAGTAGGCTCAGATATTTTTTGGTTTATACCATACATAGACAAAATTCTTCTCATTTTTCTTTTATAGTAGCAATCGCCAAGAAAATTCATGTTAAAGTCGCCAACAAAAATTCGCATTAAATTTGACGCAAACACACAGTCAAACATTTCTTCTCAAGTTTAAAGCAGCCGTGGTTGTTTCGGTCTCTCCGCAGTATATGCACTGGTCGTCTGCTGTTCTACCAAATTGATGCAGGTAGTCCTGGAACAGCTGTGGGCGGCTATTTTCCCCATGTTCTCTGTTTACCCAGAGTTCAAGTTCAGGGATAAGCAATCTTGTCCACTCTCCTTTAATACCTTGCTGCCATTCATTAATTAGTTGTTTCCTGGCCGATTTTGTTTAAGTATTGCGACCTGTCTCCTGCAGTTTTCTTTGTTCTTCCACCAGCAAGTCAATTGGCGGGATACCCGCGATGCTCAAGACTGCCTCACTTGATATGGTGCGGTAACCGCTACAGATTCGTAGTGCCATTGTTCTGTGCACTGCAAGGAGCCTTTGAGTATTGCTCTGTTTTCCCAGTGCGCTGGCCCATGTTGGTGCTCCGTACATCATAGTGGCCTGTACTGCGTAGCTGAGCAGTCGGCGTTTACTGCCCCTGGGGCCTCCAATGTCGGGCATTAGATGTATTGCTGCCATTGTCCTCATCCCCCTTGCTGCAGCTTCTGCTATGTGCGGTGTGAAAGATAATGCCTTGCATATTATGATGCCCAGATATTTTATTTGGTGCTTGGGATTATTCTGTTTTTCAATTTTAAATTTTATTGGTTGGATTTTTTTGTCTGATGAGAAACTGAGGCGGTCCCAGTTTTTTCTGGCGCTAGAATGAGGCTTTTACATTTCATTCATTTAATGATTTGCTCTATGGCGTGGTTTGCCGTTTGCATCAATCCTACTTCTGTTCTGGCTGTTACCACTAGAGCCAACTCGTCTGCAAAGCCAATCAATGTCTCCCACAATGGCAGTCTTAATCTCAGCACATCGTCATATAGGACATTCCAAAAGGTTGGGTCTATTGCCGATATTGATTGTGGAACACCGCGGCTGATGCTTCTCTCTTCCGTTTTCCTAGCCCCTTTAAGGATTATCTTTCTGTCGCTAAGGTTTTTGATATAAAAGGGTGAGCAGCTAAATTTTGAACAACCGGCTCGCTATTATTTCATTGTCTTCATATTCATCTTCATGTTTTCATCTTTATTTATTTTTATACAGTAATTGTGTAATTCAGCTTCTGAACTGCTAATAGCAATTGTGCTTGCTATTTTTTTGCCCTTATATATTTGGACACATTTCAGTTAATTTTGTGGCTACTCCAGATTTTCTTCCTAACATTGTCAATGCACCATGTGAACAGAATTCTATGAGATTTCTTTGTAAATAATTTTGATCAAACCCATTTTACGTACGCACATGATGTGTGTAGTGTGTTGCGCACATGATATGTTTACGTGTGTGTGGCACATCGGCGCGATGTGCATATATTGCATAAACATACTATTAAAATGGCTTATTTTTTTGTTTTAGTGGTAATTTAACAAGCGGCTTGCCGAGTTTCAAAATTTTAACAACCGGCTTTCGCGAGCCGGACCGAGCTGGCTCCAGCCCACCCCTGGTGATATACCTCTTGATGTTAGGTTAGATCTGCTTGCAGTTAGCGCTGTTAAATGCGTTTCTAACATCGAAGGTTAGCAGCGCACACAGTTTCCTTGTTCTTTGCGGGCCAGACTTCGCCTTTTTGAGCAATCTCTATGACAGATCTTAGCGCCTGAATTTTTCATTTTCCTTGCCTGAAGCCAAATTGTTTTTCTGACAGACCATGCCTAGCCTCAAGTTCTCCTTTTATTCTGCTTAGTAAAAGTTGCTCTAAGAGTTTTCCCGACACATCCAGTGGGCAAATAGGTCTATAGGATGTGGGGATCCATATTTATTTACCTCCTTTTCTGATGAGAACGAGCTTTGCCGTTTACCATCTGGGCGGAAAGTTTCCCGCTGTGAGCAGCGTATTCATAGTGTCCAATACGAAATTTGATGGCGTTGGGCAGATATTTTCACAACTTCATCATTATTTTCATATCTTCGGTGGTATTCCAACTGGCCCCAGTGCTCTGTTGTTCTTAATTCGCCTGCTTGCGAGCGATAATTCTTCGGCAGTGAAGAGAGTTATATCGGTGACTTCGGGCTGTTGCCAATCGAACGGAGTGTGGTGTGGAAAAATCACATCAGCTAGTCTACGTACTGCTTCTATTTTTATTGGAGAAATTTGTGAGCAAATTTTCATATTTTTTATTATGAGTTGGAAGGCTTTTCCCCCATGTGTCATTTTCTAGCTCAGAGCATAGTTTTGTTTATTAATTGCCGCAGCTCCTTTCTTCGACTCTTATATATCTGGCTTGCTTCTTCGGAAACTTCGCTATCAGCTTGTTTTGCCCTTAGGCATTGGTATTCTTCTGGCAGCGGTGCATGCAGCTCTTATGCTCAAAATTTCATCGGTCCACCAATATGTTGTCTATTTTATTTTTGGTCGTCCTTACCTCGGTTATGGAGTTTATACATGCTTTGTGCATCGCCTGAGCCAGTATATCTGCACTTTTTGTGTCGCTATTACTTAGGTCTCGAGTTTTGGCATTTTTTATTTCTTTTTTATTTTCATTTATGTGCCTTATTGTCCACCTAGTTCTTGATAGGTGTACTATTTCTTTTGGCCTTCTGTTTTCCTGTATGTTGTAGATGATGTAGCGGTGGTCACTCAAGGACTTAATGACCCTATCCAGCACTCTCCAACCCTGGAGCTTGCTTGCGATTAAGTTATTGCAGAACGTGTTATCTATAATAGATTGGGAGTTTCCTCTTCCAAACGTGTAGTTATTTCCCTGGTTTTGTACAAGTAGATCTAGTACCGCAGCCCAATCCGTTACCAGGTTTCCTCTTTTGTCCATGCCTGACGAACCCCAATGGGGGCACTTAGCGTTGAAATCGCACACAATGACTTGTTCTCTTTTTCTTTGGTTCCTGATGTTATGACTTAGAGCTTGGGGATTTTCTAGGGATTAGGACAACTGTTCGGGTATTGCATTGGGAGAAAAGTAGCAACTGTAGATTATTAATTGGATCAACTCGACCCATATGAATCCTGTACTTAGATCTGTTCTTGATCTGTGTCCGTGATCTCAATGGGTAGTTTTCGGCTCCTTATCCATATTGCTGCATCCTAGACAGAAAAGACTACATACACAAGACTAGACAGACAAAAAATAAACTAGACAATCTTGAATAATGGAATTACATTGTTGATTTGTTTTCAATGACTTCTGGTCTTGATAGCCATTCCTCATTAGCTTCCCCATTACTAATCTGAGTTAACGATTGAAAATCTTTTAAATCGACTGATTTTGATCAAGATTCAATCTATTTTAGTAACAGTTGTTAATATGAAGTTTAATTTTTTCATTTTCTGTTGCAGGTTTTAGCACCAAAGGAACTTTTAGTGGAACTGGATTGTTTGTTTGTATGTATTGTACTATTTGGCAAATATCGCTGAAATTCGACAATGGAAATGCCACTTGCAAAAAGGCAAAATGCGAATTCCACAAAAGCTGGATAAAGCAGCTTTTACTGATTTATGACTTTTTATTACTATTTATAGCTGAAACAAGTCAAGTATTATATTAATGTATTGTAAATTATATATAGTTCTCAAATAATTGTTAATATGTGTTTTTATTTAAGGGTGGTTTTGCATATCATCAGCTTAGTGCTTCCTTTTAAGTGACAAGAACTTTAACAGTATACAATTATGGAGAGTCCGGTAAAACGTAAGAAGTATGAAGCAAATTTTAAATTACAAGTGATAGAAATGGCGAAGGAAATGAACAATTGTGCTGCAGCAAGGTGTTATCATGTAACTGAGAAAATGGTGAGGGATTGGAGGAAGAATGAAGACAGTATACGAAAGATGCCAAAGCAGAAGTGTGCCATGAGAACAGGGATGACTCGTTGGCCCGATCTTGAAAACCATGTGGCTGAATGGGCGATGGAGCAGAGGCAAAATGGTTGCTTGGCAACAAGAAATATGATTAGGGAGTATGCGTTGGAATGGTCCAAATTACATCCTGAAAAATGTAAAAATTTTAAAGCTACCTCAGGTTGGTGCACCAGATTTATTATTCGTATTATAGAGAATCTAAACAAAGAATCTCAAGACATACTCAACAGTCTACAAATCATAGATGATCAAGAGCATCTTTCAGAATAAAATATATTTTTTACAATGTTTGGTTTGTTTAGTTTTGTTTTGCTGTTAAATTTATATCTTGCATATTTTTACATAAACTTGTTACAACTATTTATAAACAATTATAAATTTAAACGTTAAAATAATTTATAAAAATAAAATGATTTATTATCGTAAAGCTTATAGGAAACGATTTTAACAAGTATTATGCCAATTTTACGAGCAAATAGAAGGATATAAGAACTACATAATTGGGTAAACAAATAAGACATAACGAATTTAAGAAAAAAATGTTATTGACTGTTACTAGGCTAAACAAATGTATTATTTCTTTCTATGCCAAAGATGATGCGAAGTCTTAGCAACCGTGAGAGTGACAGGTGTGTCAGAAGAAACCGCATGTATGGTGTTAAAATTATTCAAGTCGAGTTCCATTTCAACTTCGTCGTTGCTGTTTTTGACCTTCTCCAGAAAATGAAGCATTTCTTTATTACTATGTCTTCTTGCAATATCAATTGGTAATAGACCTAATTTATCTTTTTCCGTGAAACTGCAACCCAAGTCCAACAAAACAGCAGCCAACACAACGTATCCAGTAATAGCCGCATAATGCATTCCCATCCTTCCAACACTGTCCTTCTGATTAAAATCTCCTCCATATTTATGTAGCAATCTGATGAAAGGCACATTGAAAATACCGCTGGTGTTTAAAATCGTTTCATAGACTAAAGGTATATGGTTGACGCGCATTAAGTTTGGGTTTGCATCAAAAGCTAGAAGTAAACTAGCTATCTCGTAGTTCCTTGTGTCTAGAACTGCAAGAGATAATGGAGTATGCTGGAATGTATCTATGGCATCTACGTCAGCTCCGTATTGCAATAAGATTTGTACTATGGCTAAGTTGCTGGTACTTATGGCAAAATGTAGACAAGTTGTTTTATTTCTGAAAATATAAGTTTTGATGAGACGATCCCTTTTACGATTTGATTTGATACATTAATCAAATCAGTTTGCATTAATGTGCATTCTGTTTCTCATTTGCTCACAAATGATACACATTAATGCAAACTGATTTATCACGCATGAATTTCTATTTTGCAAAAATGAAAACATAATTCGGTTGTAAACTAATGCGTGATAAACATAATAAAATTTCACCCAATAACATCGCCAGCCAGAATTGTTAATGCACATGAGAAGGCAAGAATTTAAAAGAAATAAACTTCTTTATCTTTAAAGCGAATAGACTAGTTTTAATGTAAAAGACCAATTTATATTATCATATTTGCCTGTTTAAAACATTGCAATTTGCTCCAAAGGATAACAGAATCACGGTGGTAGCATAGTGTTCGCTACGCACTGCACTGTGCAACGCCGTGAATCCAAATTCCAACGATTTCAGGTTGATGTTGATGTTCGGACATTTCAAGATCATATTCAACAGTTTGTTGTCTCCTGACATCGCTGCTTCGATTAAGGCTGTTAAACCTAGTTCGTTATACGTGTTAACATCAATTCCTTTATCCAAGCATTCCTGAACTTTGTAGTAATTCGAGTGACCGACTGCGTTGAAGAACTCATGCTCCAAATTCATTTCTAAGATCAATTAACTTTTCTCAATTAAATCCTTCTCAATTAAATGTATATTTGAAAAAAAGTATTAAGAAAATGATGGTTGAACTTACTTAACTGTGGGCCATGTTTAAAATAGGCCATTTCCTATTTCCTCGATTACTCTTTTGGATTCACTATTTTCGATAAATATTTCAAATCACCTAAAAGTCTGTTCACATAAAATATTAACAATGAGACTTTAAAACTACAACAATATCAGTTCTTAAGGCTCGGCTATTACTGTCTAATAGGTTTTAACTAAAAACGATCTATCAAGATCTATTTACTGTTGACAGTTCATTTATGTCTATTTATTTAGCAATTGTTATCAACCAGAGCTCCTTTCTTGGTTCCTCTTAGGTAATGCAAACTGATAATTCGGAATAACATTCAATAATCGTTTGGGTATAATCATTATTTGCTTAAGCAGTCCAAGTCAAATAGTGTTCTATTTTGTAAACCTTCTCAAATAATACATTTTAATTGATTTGTATTTTGTTTCATAGCTACCATATTTGTTGTACTCGGCATCAGAGCACAACAAACATATTAGCTATGAAACAAATTATAAATCTATTCACGTCGAAGAAAAAAATCGAGAAAAAGCCGATAACATTTTAGTTGTCTCTTAATCTCGTTTTTTCTCGATTTTTTCTTACTTAACCTTTAAGTATGGACTTTTTTAACACTAGTGCGAACTTCTCAGGCTACTATATTTACAAGCAACTTTTATTTAACTTATATTTACAAGAAACTGATTCCGAATCACGTGAAAACCATTTCTGATATGAAAATAAGTGCCTAATAAGAAATTTCATTTCATTTCATACAACTGTTGGGAATTACTTACAACCTCGTTGAAAATCGGGAATATAGCGGCCAACTTGTCAGTCTTTTTCTTCTCATCACGATCATTCGGATTATCAAAACGAAGACAATAGCAATACAAGAAATCTTGTTTTTGACATTCCGCACCTAAATATCTCACAGCGAATAAGTAAGCTGTGTTTTCACGGTTTGATTTCAAAACTGCTGAATAAAACAGTAGGCCATTAAACGCTTTGAGCTCAACTAAGTCCAAATCATTCAGTCAAGGTCGATTGTGACGTGCAAACTTCTTAGTGCGGGTCAAAATTTGTTCGAGCTTTTCATCTTCAAATAACTTATTCCACATGCTAAGTAGATCTTTCTCACAGTCGGCCGTCAAATTCGAAGAAGCTGTACAAACCGATATAATATTGTGTTGAGATATCCGTGCTCGAGATGTAGGTGGCGTCTCGTAGATGGCCCACTTATATCGATTTTTCCCATAATAATAGTTGGTTCGTATTTCAGAAAGTGGTGCGTCTGAATTGTCTCTGTCATCTGCGTCTTCAAGGCCGTTGACATCTTCATCTGAATCACTTTCATAACAGCGTATTAGTTCCGCCTCAGATATCAAGACATTTTCAATATTTGCCTCATCGTCTAACTGATCCGTATCCAACAACATAGAATTTATTTCGTCTTCGAAAGATGGATAATCCCTCGTATTCTTTTTCTCAGAGGTTGTTTTGAACTAGAACACCTCGCTTTACTACTTTCTGCCATTTGGCGAAACAAAAATCTAAAACAATCACAATGACTATATAAAAATATTTTATATGGCAATAGTGGACGTGAAGCCTACAGGCTCCAGCCAATATTTCGATCAACATTACTCACGTGTTTTGCATCCAGCTACGCAACCTCCTCCCTCGATGTGTATTTTGCTACTAAACCTACTAAACGTCAGACACAAGTATCTAAACGTGAAGCTACTGAACTGCTCGGGAGCGGGGGGAAGTGTGTAAAACCAAGAACTTGAAAACTGCGCGGAGCCTGTGAAACTCCACGTCCATACTTAAAGGTTAAGGCAGTAAGGCGGGATTACGATGAACTTAATGTGTCGAGATGAGACGTGATGAAAACCTAAAACAAACACATTGTTTTATATGCGGCCCATTACGATCGAGGTAATCTGAAGTATCCGAACTTAACGTAATGTGAAAGCTACCTATGTCCAAAGTTTCACGTCGTGTCGCCTTAATCTTTCAGCCAATCAACGCTCTCGATTCTTGCGCGCATGCACTCGAATTCAAGAGTGGCATTTTGCATTGTGTTGTTACCAAAACTCCCACGGAACCGCCAACTTGAGCTCTGCGGGAACGGTTTCGTACGATTCCCGCAGGGAATTGAACGTTACATTCACTTTGTTTACAGTTCGAAAAGTTGTTTATAAATTAAAAGTTAAAAAATGTCGATTAATGACGTTTCGTCAGTTGAGTGTGTGCGGGCGTATCCCTAAATATATGATAAGGGGCATGCAGGTTTCAAAAAAAGACTCCGCATGGAAGAATGTGGCCGAAACAATGAATGGTAGGTGATGTTGCATCTTTTTATTCTAAATTTACAGTTCATACTATTCTATATGCTTTCTATCTTTATTTCAGCAACAGTGAAAGGATGTAGCTCCAGGTGGCAAACGCTTCGTGAGAGGTTTGTCAAAGAGAAGTGGATTGTTGAGCTTGATGGGATGTCAGGGGCAGCGGCATCGACTCGTCCAGAATGACCCTTATTGCAATTCCTGAAACCCCATATTAGGAAAAGGATGTAAGTTTAACATCGATCATTAGTTTATTGTAATTCTTTCTATTTTCTCTGAATGCAGATCTGTGGACAATTTCGAATGTAAAGTGTTGGTGTTGCCAACGATGTCATCAACAAGTGAACCTTTGCTATCTCCAGGTAGCAATATAGAAATAATATTTGAGCAGCAAGCTGATGATGCTAGTGCTCCAATTCCAGTTACACCTTTGTCTGGATCAGCAGCAGCAGCTGCAAATTTGCCATATCTAGGGCCTGCAGATCAATACAAAAAAAACAAAGCTCCATGAGACAGCTGATGTTTTAAAAGAGACTCTGAAAGAAAAAGAGACGTGATGAAAACCTAAAACACATTGTTTTATATGCGGCCCATTACGATCTAGGTAATCTGAAGTATCCGAACTTAACGTAATTTGAAAGCTACCAATGTCCAAAGTTTCATGTCGTGTCGACTTAATCTTTTAGCCAATCAACGCTCTCGATTCTTGCGCGAGTTATGGAAGCTGCCCAAGGACAACACCAAGTCTGCACCTGCAAAAGTGCTGAATCTAATATTTCAGCGTATCTTTCATTTATACAAATATGCGGAGAGGAAAGACAATTCATTATTATAATTATAATCATTAGTTAAGTCAAAAACTATTATATTTTAATTTTTATTTATTTTGTTAGTATTAAGTGAGTTGTTCCTGAATAAATTTTTGAATCTTTTTTAAAAACTTATTCGAGTGTTGCGAACCCAAAACTGGCGCAGTCGGTAGGATCTAGGCGAAACTTTGTATCAAACAATTGCTTTTGGGTATCAACCCTTAAGCCTAGCCGAAACAAGAAAATCCTGAAGATACGAAAACTTCCATTGAGGAAAAGTTGCAAGATCCAAAGGAAATACCGGATTCAACAACAACACTCAACACCAGGGAACATCCTGAAGAAAATCGACTCTATTCTGGAATTCATTAGACTAAGGAGACCTGGGAAAAGGACAACTTCTCCAGATACTATAGGCATTAGATTAAGGACAACAAGAAAGAAAAATATGAAACTCATCGCAGTAATTTTAATGTAAGTGTTCATTCCTTTTTTTTAATAATTTCCCTTTTGAATTTATCTAAACTTAATTTTATTGAAAATAATCAAAAAATTAATCAAAATCAATTGATCGCTTATAAGAATTAGTTTAGTTGATAATCCTTAAAAATAAATCAAAATGGCACTAAATGTACTACTATTACGTTACAAAGCCGATAACATCCCTCACTTTGACGGCAATCCAAGACAGTTGCACAGATTTATAAATTCATGCGAACATTTTCTTCAAACTTTCCAAAATGTTCAAAACGCAAACGACCCATTAAACATTTGCTTGCTTGATACGGTCCTATGTAAATTAAGAGATCGTGCTGCCGATTTAATTAGCACCAGGACAGAACTAAATAGTTGGCAATTAATAAAAAATGCATTAAATCAGACCTTTTCAGATCAGAGAGGTACAGACTGTCTAATACAAGACCTAATATCTATGAAACCTCTAAAAAACGAAACCCCTATCCAATTTGGCATGAGGATACAAGACTCATGAAGTTTATTGTTCTCCAAATTAAATTGTACAATTGAAGAGGAAGACAAAAATGTCACAATGAAAAATGTCAGACAAAATTATCCTCCAAAACCTCAACCAAATTACCAACCAATTTTTTAACCCAATTACTAACAAAAATCTCAACCAAATTTTCAACCTAACTTTCAACAAAGATATCAACCAAATTTTCAATCCAATTACCAACAAAGATACCAAAGATACAAAAAAAAATCAAACTCTCAACCCAATTACCAACAAAGATACCAACCAAATTCTCAACCCAATTACCATCTAAGATACCAACCAAATTATCAACAAAGATCCACTAATTTCCCTATTTCAAAGCGAACTTTCCACAATATCAACCATTTAATAATCAACCGAAACCATCTCCATTCAACCCAAAATCCAGTCACATGACTAAGAATTTTTCACCGATTAACTATAGACCTGAAGCGATGGACACTAGCTCTGGAAACACCTCTAGACCTAGACAAACCTTTGCAATGGAAAAATTATATACACAAGAAATAAATCAAGACTATCAACACTCTTATGACCAACAATACTATCAAAACTACCAAGACTATCAAGACTCTTATGACCAACAAAACCATCAAAACTACAAAGACTATCAAGACTCTTCTGACCAACAAGATTATCCAAACTCATATAATGCTAACGCAGAATATGATAACAATCATAATGTAAACCAGGGGTCTCCAAACTTTCCAGCCTTAGCGCCATACTGATTACTCCAGTAAGTTCCGAGGGCCAAAACCATATTATCATTGTTGCCGGTGGTAAAAAGTGAAATAGTCCACTGATGAAAAAAAAGTCCGAAAAAGTACGCAACGTTTAAAAAAGGCTGCAAATCGGACTAAAGTCCGCAAAACGGCAACACTGCATATTATTAATTTTCCTGTCATTATCTGTAATTTCTGGATTAGTCGTAGAGTACGAGCCATGAGGAGTAACGTGACACGACATCTGGTGGACACAAGCGGAAATAGGTAGTACCTTCGCTAACAGATGGCGCTAATAGCACGTACAGAATAATGTCGTTGGTTCGAGAAAGTTCTGGTGACTTCCACTCACTTCTAGATGGCATTAATTGGAATATATAAGAAGGCTAGTGGCGCAACCACAAGTCAGTTCCTATGACACTGTTGTGAAATAAAATAGTGCGTACCTCCTTAAAACGTGTTTGTGCGTGTTTAAGTTTAAGACATTTTTGTAACAGTATTTTGATTTGAATTGTTCCTTTTGTGTGTGATTTAGTAGTATGGAAAAGATGCGGAAAATTGATAGTGAATGAAGAAAATTCAAAGATCAGTGGAACATTCAGTATTTCGTAATTGAGTCCAGTAACAAGGCGCTATGTTTGATTTGCAATGAAAGCATAGCCGTTCTCAAGGAATATAACATTAAACGTCATTATGAAACAAAACATTTTCAAAATTACTCAAAATATACAGGAAGTTTGCAGACAGAAAAATTCGAAGCTATGAAGCGCGGATTGAAATCGCAGCAATCTTCATTTACAAAACTCAAAACTGAACAAGAGGCTGAAACTCGTGCCAGCTTTCGTGTGGCTCTTGAAATTGCAAAACGTGGAAAACCATTCACCGATGGAGAAATGATCAAAGAATGCATAATTGCAATAGCCGAAGAAATGTGCCCTGAAAAGGTAAATTTATTAAAAACTGTCAGTATGTCAGCAAACACTGTGGCTCGAAGGGTAGAAAACATCGCTGAAAATATATCCTCTCAACTGTTCGACAAAAATGGACAAGTTGAGTGGTTTTCTTTGGCCTTGGATGAGTCAACGGATGTGTCAGATACTGCTCAGGTGTTGATTTATATTCGAGGAGTAGATAAAAGCTAGAAGTGCATGAAGAACTTCTTGATATGTATAGTATTCATGGCACAACTACTGGTACAGATATTTTTAAAAGAGTTGAAATGGTCATTAATCAAAAAAACCTTCGATGGCAAAACTTGAAATGTATTACAACTGATGGAGGCAAAAACATGAGTGGGAAAGATAAAGGAGTGGTCGCTCTTGTGTCAAAGGCCGTAGAAAATGACGGTGGTTCAAAACCATTAGTCTTACATTGTATCATTCATCAACAGTCTTTGTGCGGAAAATGTTTGGATATGTCTGAAGTTCTGAAACCAGTCATATCATAACTGTTAATTTTATCAGATCTTTTGGGCTGAATCACCGACAATTCCGACAATTTATTGAAGAGATTGGAGAAAATGACTTACCTTATCATACTGCCGTACGTTGGCTTAGTTGTGGGAAAGTCCTTCAGCGCTTTTTTGAAATTCGAGCAGTGATCGAAATTTTTTTGAATGAAAAGCATCGCCCTCTTACTGAATTACAAAACAACGCATGGCTGTGGAAGTTAGCATTCTATGTTGATTTGACAAAACTGTGAACATGTGAACGAACTGAATTTGAGAGTGCAAGGAGAAAACCAGCATCTTCCTGATTTATACACTAATATCAAATCATTCCGGAAGAAATTGATACTGTTTCAATCACAACTACGAAGTAAATGTTTTTCACATTTTAAAACATGTGAAATATTCAGCCACACCACTGAGACTGAGTTTCCTATCGATTTTGCAATCGAAACTTTGAGTGGTTTGAAAATAAATTTTGATACTCGTTTCTCGGACTTTGATGCCATTGCGAATCAAATTAAGATTTTTCAGAATCCTTTTGATTCTGACATTGAAACCCTAGCCCCGGAACTTCAAATGGAAATGATTGATCTACAGTACAGTGATATAATTAATAACAAATATCAAAACTCATCTTAGTTGGAATTTTATAAGAGTCTTCCACTGACATAATTTGATAATTTGCATAAATTTGCTCGTGGGCTGTTTTCTGTTTTTGGTACTACTTATTTGTGTGAGAAGACCTTCTCCAAAATGAAGTACACAAAAAATGTTTACAGATCTAAATTAACTGATGAGAATCTTAAATCTCTTTTAATAATTGGTACAAGTAAAATTAGTCCACAACTACAAACTATTGTCAGTGGAAAATCTCAATTACATAAATCTCATTAGTATTTCATATGTCATTATGCTTGTTATAAGTTATGTTTTTATTTAACATGTATAAAATGTTAGTTGGATTCATTTCAATAATTTGTTAGTTATTATATACTGAAGTTAAATTTTCTGCATATTATACATGTCTACTCATTACAATTCTGTGTTTCTTTATCCAACTTATCACAAAAACAATAACAATAAGCCTACAACAATGTTATGAGTAGTTAGCCCATGACCATATCAATGTAGATGTCATATTAATAATTATTCAACATAAAATTAGAATACTTCAGTAAACTAAATTTAATTTGCTATAAAAAATATGTTTTCTAAAAGGAGTTTTCAAGTATGCTAGCTCTCCGCGGGCCGGACAAAATCTGTCCGCGGGCCGGATGTGGCCCTCGGGCCGTAGTTTGGAGACCCCTGATGTAAACTATCAACCAGAAGAAACCCAACAACAGCCAAATTTTCAAATGACTTACCCAAATCCATCCCCATCAGACATAATAAAACTAAATAGCATTCCTATAAACCTTCCCCATATTAATATTCCCGAATTAAAAGCTAAATTTTTAATAGACACAGGCAGTTCACGCAACCTTATTGATCCCTCATTAGCCTATAAATTCTATAAAAATCATATTTCCAAGGAAAAATTTAAAATACAGACAGCATATGCAATTGACTATTCACGACGAAATAGCCAAAATTCCTATGTTTAATATCTTTAAAATAAAGATTGTCATAAATTCTATTTATTTAAATTTTCTGAAATTTACGACGGACTTATAGGAGCTGATTTACTTAACCAATTAGAAGCTAATATTAATATAAAATCTCGAAAATTAATAACACCCTTAACAGAAATACCAATCATTTACTATAACTTACAGACGTATTCAATTACAATTCCAGCCCGTACTCAAAAAATTGTAAAATTACCCGTAAAATTAAAGCAAGGAACTGGAATATTAAACACAGCTTTCTCGAATAAAACAGAAATGCCACAAGCCCTAGTAAATGTAGAAAACAATTTTGCAATTACCACTATAATAAATTCAAGCGAAAAAATAGCAAAAATTTATATAACTTCACCTTTCGATATTAATGAAATCGACCCTTGCACCGTAAATTTTGTTAATAAAATGGAAACAGAAGGGAATTCTTCTTTTACTTCATATGACAATACCCTAAAAACCTAACCTAACCTAAAATCAAATTTAAAAAATTTAAGACTAGAACATTGTAATTCAGAAGAACGCGAATCTATTAGAAAATTATGTTTAGAATTTCGTGATTTATTTTATTGCGATCAAGTTCCATTGACATTCACACAAAATTCAACATAAGATCAATTTAAAAAAATGAATCACCCATTTATACCAAGAGTTTTATAGATATCCTGAAATACATAGATCCGAAGTTAAAGAACAGATTTCTAAAATGTTAAACCAAGGAATTATTGAAAATTCCACCTCCCCGTGGTCCAGTCCAATTTGGATCGTACCAAAAAAATTAGACGCTTCTAATAAAAGTAAATGGCGCTTAGTAATCGACTACCGTAAAGTAAATGAACAAACAATAGACGATCAAACAATAGAATATCCCCTTCCAAACATTACTGACATAATTGATAAATTAGGCAAAAGTCAATATTTCTCCACATTAGATTTAGAAAACGGATTTCATCAAATTGAAATGCACCCAGACAATATACCCAAAACTGGTTTTTCTACAGAAAACGGACATTATGAATTTCGTAGAATGCCATTCGGTTTAAAAAATGCACCTAGTACTTTCCAACGCGTAATGGACAACATATTACGTGGACTTGCGAAACGAAACTTGCTTAGTATACCTTGACGATATAGTAATTTTTAGTACATCATTACAAGAACATATTTCACGATTAAGAGACACTTTCATTAGACTTAGAGAATCAAATTTAAAAATACAAATGGATAAATCTGAATTTTTACGTAAAGAAGTACAATATTTAAAACACGTGGTTACCCCTCAAGGAGTTAAACCAAACCCCGATAAAATTTTAGCTATCAAAAACTTCCCCTTACCAACAACACCAAAAGAAATTAATTCTTTTTTAGGACTCGTAGGTTACTATAGACCAGAGCTTTCCAAATCTTTTATGTTATTGACACACTTTTTAGACAAACAAAATTTCGCGACACATTAATACAGTACAGTAGCAAACCAGAGTTTAAAGGCGAAACTAACCCCCTTATAAAGGATACAATAGTAAAAAATACATACAGTAGTAAAAAGATTTAATAACTTCTTATTATTTTAATGAGATACATGATCTTGATTGGATGAACACAGTTTTTTAATATTCGGTGGAATATTAGACAAAGACACTCATTTCGCATTTCGTCATCGAGCATTTTTAAGCTTCCACGTTTCAATGTCTTTATGTTTGTCATTGTTGAAAAGGATACTTCACAAATGTATGTAGTGGAAAACTGTAGGAGAATTTTTAAAGCTTTTTTACCTATGTTCAGATGCATTTTAGAAACATAAATCCAAAAGTTGTCTAAGTTACCCTCTTTATATATCATTTACATATTTCGATCATTTTGTATTTCAGCTAATTCTTCTTCTTCAATAAGAGAGAAGTTAATCGTTGCAGTTGAAATAAATGGATTTCTGATCCAAAAATAGTCTTGGATTTCAATATTTGGGAAGTAATGTTGAAATTTCTCAACGAGTAATGTTAAATGGTCAACAATTAACGCACTAAAATCATATTTTAGCTCACATTCATCAGTTTTGGAAAATATTTAAAAATTTCCTTCTTTTACTTTCCTTTTCCAAATTGCTACCTTCTCTCTCATAGCACACATTTTTTCCTTGTATACTGGTGTTTACTTTATTCAAATGTGTCAGCAAGATTCGCTAATTTTGTGCACCACAGTTTGTTTTGAATTAGATCGCAGAATTCATTTTGCTGATTTTCTTCAAAGAGTCTAAGCATCATTTCTCTCAATTCGTATACACGACAAAGCACTGGACCTCTTGAAAGCCAACGCACTTCTGTGTGTAGTAAAACCTTTTTAAACTTTGCCCCCATTTGTTGACAAATGTGTGCAAATAATCTTTAATTTTAATCTTTAAATTTAACAGGTCTACTTTTTATGTAATTCACCATTTGAACCACTTTGTCCATAATCTTTTTCAATTCGCAATCAATGGTTTGCGCCAATAGTTCTTCGCGATGTAAAAAGCAATGAGTTAATATAATATTTTCATTCTCTTTCTTTGCCAAAGCTATAAAACCTTTTGTTGAAGCAATCATTGAAGGCGCGCCGCGCCATCTGTACATATTCCTACACAATTTAACCAATTTAAATTGTTTTCGTTCATGAAGTAATCTAATGTTTTAAATATATCTCCGCCCCTAGTTCTCAATGGAAGTTCTAAGCAACACAAAAATTGTTCAATAATTATGTCAATATGAATGAAACGTATAAAAACTAGTAATTGTGCCAACTCACTGACATCTGTAGATTTATCTAACTGTAATGCATAGACCATATTACTATCTTGAAACATGTCCTTAATTTGCAGTTTATTGTCATCAGACATGTCTTGAATACGTCTTCCAATCGTGTTATCTGCCAAAGGGATTTTATTGAGTCGCCATTATTCCCGCGACACACCTTCACATTGCAGGCGACACACTAAAGTGTCGCGACACACAGTTTGGAAACCACTGCTATAGACGTTTCATAACTTTGCTAAAATTACTAAACCAATGACAACATGTTTAAAAAAGGGTTCTAAAGTTAAACATACACCAGAATTTATTCAGTCATTTGAACATTGTAAACAACTATTAATTAATCCACCTATTTTACAATACCCCGACTTTGAAAAAGACTTTGTATTAACCACAGACGCTAGCAATTATGCTATAGGCGCCGTATTGTCACAAGGCAATATTCCAAATGACAAACCAATTGCATACGCCTCACGAACTTTGAACGAAAGCGAATCTCGATATTCCACAATTGAAAAAGAACTGTTAGCAATCGTGTGGGCATGTAAATATTTTCGTCCGCACCTTTTCGATAGAAAATTCAAAATTTTTACAGATCATAGACCACTGACTTGGCTTTTTAACTTAAAGGAACCAAATAGTAAATAATTGATTAGATGGAGACTTAGACTTGAAGAATTCGATTATGACATAATATTCAAAAAGGGAAAACAAAATACAAACTCTGACGCACTATCACGAATAAATTCAAATGCAATAGAAACCGCAAGTACCTTCAACAATCCAGAGATAGAGATTAGATTATTTACGACATCTATCTGAAAACCCTATCGAAAATAAACAACCTTCCACTAGCGGTACGCAAGAAAACATAACAACTTCCCATAGAATCAAAATTCTACAAGACATCTAAATTAGACCCCCACAAATCCCAAATGACGAATCATTCCATTCAACTGCACATTCCAATAGTAATAATATAAATAACGGAATACTTATTCTAGACGATATAATCAATAATAAATCAAATCATTATTTAAAAAAACCCTTATAATAAATTAGAAATAAAAACTGAAGACTTCGACTAACATAAAATCCTTCTCGTTAAAATCCCCATTTCAAATAAAAATTTAATTCTTGAACTCACCTCCGAGAAAAAACTACACCTCCGAAAAAAAGACATTTTATTTATATTTTCATACAGACTCGATGTATTTAGATTTTAATGAAGTATATTTAGATCACTTCTATGAAAAAGAACTTAAATTAGTAAAATGTACAAAGATGGTAAATTCAATTTTAGACGAAGAAGAAAGAATAATGTTCAGAAAAGATCAACATGAAGGTAAATGTAATCATCGTGGGATAAACGAAACACTTGAAAAATTGGAAAGAAATTATTACTGGCCCTCTATGAAAACTGACTTAACAAACTATATAAATAATTGTAACGTATGCCAAAAATCTAAGTACTTAAGACCTTATGTCCTATAGTATTAACCGAAACTGTAGGTAAACCCTTCCAATTTTTACACATCGATGTTTCTAAGTTTTACAACCAAAATTTCTTATCGATAATAGACGCTTTTTCTAAATTAGGACAAGCTATACCAATTCAAAGTAAGACAACTATCGAAATTTGTAACGCATTGATTAATTACTTTTCTTATTACGGCCTTCCTGAAAAAATTACAATGGATAATGGTACTGAATTTAAAAACGAAATAGTTAAAGAACTTTTAAAACTACATAAAATTGAAATCCACTTTACCACCCCACTCCATCATGAATCCAATGCACCTGTAGAAAGATTTCATTCTACCTTAATTGAACATCTAAGAATATTAAGACAAACTAATACCACAAATAATGTTGTAATACTAATGAAATATGCTATAATTGCATACAACAACTCCATACATTCCTCTACAAATTTTACGCCATTAGAATTAACTCTCGGACATACAAATAGACGTGACCCATCTTGTTTAGTTGACTCTTCATTCTACTCTGACTATATAATGAATAACAAAGAAAAAATCAATCATGTTTATAAATAAGTTAACGAACGACTCGAAACTAATAAAGAAAAAGTATTAGACAAACGTAATCTTAGGACCAGAACAATACAAATTTAAAATCTGATAAACTATTTATAAAATGAATAATAGACGTAATAAAAACGAAAATAAATTTTTCTACTGATATATGTGAAAATGGCATTTTCTCCACGGCTTACCCTACATGAAAGTGACATTTTTTCATTCTAGAGATGAAAATATTTTCACATCTAGAGACGAAAATGAGCATTTTAAATTTATGATTGTTTCGATTAAAACACTAAACTAACCAAATTTGCATGAACTTTCTTATTAATTACATCAATTTCAATAAGATATTTTATATACAAACTTAAAACGAGCCTGAAACTATTTAAAAAACCGAAATAAAATTAGTACATTTGACTTGAAAAGTATCACCTTCTATGAGAATGCAATATGTTACCATGGAAACGACTAAACCAACAATTAAATTTGTATTGACAGTTCGCTTCGATTTGGATTTATTAAAGTCGAATTATGGATTCTACAACCTAAATCAGTAGAAAAAATTGCATTAACTACTCGAGATGAAAGTGTTTTTTTTTGGTTCGGTGTGATTGCTAACTCGCTGGCGTACGTGAGCAAACTCCCACCTCACCAAAAAAACGCCATTCATCTTTCATCTCTTTCATCCCTTTTATCTCTTGCTCTAAAATATACTATTTTACTTCATACTTATTTACATTTTTTTTTACATTTTTATAATTACATTTTTAATTCATACTGACTAAAATACTAGAAAACAATAAAGCTATAATAAAAAATAAATCAATATACTAATACGTACCCCTTGAACATCTTTGTTAAATAATGGCACGGAGCATAGCACCTGGGAAGAGTGGGGTGGACAGGACTCCTTAGCCGTAGTGAAGGCGACCTGTCTAGGGGTGACAACCCCGAATGATAAGCCTCCCAAGCTAACAACTTGGGTAGTATCTTGGACAGTGGCTCGCCACTGTCCCATGAAGAATATTCTTCAACTGAGCATGAAGGAAAATCTCGCTAAATGCACTACCGCAGGTAACCAATCCACCGTCACCTACGGTGACGTTAGCGGACCTTCGGATCCGTCCGCACCAACATGCTTTTAAGATGAGTCGGAGCATCCTGAAATCACCGGACGTAAACTCAGACCAAGACGGCAAAGCTTCTTCGCAACATTTAATGCCAACTCACTACTAAAAGTGGGTAAACTGAAACATTTGACTGATTCACTAACACGACACAACATAATACTGACAGCAGTACAGGAAACCAGATTTACGGACGAACATGCCTTCGAGTCCCAAGGCTACAGAATCCTCAAAGAAAAAGTGGGTCAGCGGGTAATGAAGAACGTACCCCACTTAGGTACAGGATTTATAATCAGTCACAGGATACTGGATTCAGTCACCGACTTTACCTCCTCGAGTAGTCGTGTATCCATCCTCTCTCTCAAATGTGCAAACAAGGGCTACAGTATAGTCAATGTACATGCTCCAATCAACCAAGACAACAGACGCAATCCAGACAGAACTGATAAATTCTGGGAAGACTTAGAAGATATTATCTCTAAACTTCCAGAGAGGCACACCGTCATACTGCTTGGTGACTTCAATGCTCAATTGGGAAGAGAGAAAAAATACAGAAACATAGTGGGCAATTATCCGGCGCATAAGCGAACCAACAGCAACGGATAACGATTGGTGAATCTGTGTAAAACTTTTGGGTTGATCATGAAATCTACAGCCTTCAAACACTTGCCAAGGAAGCAGAAGACTTGGATTTCACCTAATACTCACCTGGGTCAATTCCAGATAGATCATGTGGTCATTTCACACAAATCTCAAAAGGAAATACAAAACGTGAAGGTACTAAGAAGCGCCAATCTGGACTCTGACCACCAATGATCGAAATAAGACTCCAGCCTAGAAACACTAGATTAAATGGTAAAATTTGACGTCGAGCGACTCAAGAACAGTCAAGAACTAAGTCAGAGACTGAACAACACAGACCTAAACAACTGGGACCAACTGAAGGAGACTCTTGTCAAGGCGGCCAATGAACTCGCCCCTCTCGCTAAAAGAAGGAAGCATCCGTGGTGGACTGAAGACTTTGACAATGCAATAGCCCAAAGACAGATAGCCTGACTGAAGTGGAATTCTAAAAAGACAGGAAGAAAATTGGCATAAATTTTTGGAACAAAGAAAGGTTACGGCCAAAATAATTCGAGGAACCAAACGAACTTTTACACAAAACCAACTAATCCAAATCGAAGAGAGCTTTGCTAAGAATAATTCCAGAGATTTCTTTGGAACCTTTAAGCAGGTACTCAGAAAATACGCTCCGCCAAGCCTCCACTTCAGAGACTCACAAGGCAAACTGGCTTATAACGACAAGGACAACTGCCACCTTTTGGCTCAGTACTTTAAAACTCTACTCAACTGTGACCCACCCAGCGAAGACTTCGACTATAAACAAACCACACCAAACCCGGACTCGCTTCCCCCTTCATTGGAAGAAGTTGGCCAGATCATTCAACTTCTTAAGAATAATAAGGCAGCTGGAGAGGACTCTATCGTTGCTGAACTGTGGGAAGGTGCTGGAAACAATGCCGTGCGCAAGCTAACCGAGATCATCCAGGACATCTGGGAAACAGAGAAATTACCACCCGATTGGAAATTTGCTCTGATTCATCCGCTTCACAAAAAGGGAGATTTTACGGATCTAAACTACGGTGGAATTTCTCTCGTCCCGGTAACTTACAAGATTCTCTCGAAGGCGTTACAAACAAAGGCAGAAAATCAGTTGGATAGTCAACTGGGAGAATACCAGGGGGGCTTCGGGAAGACCCGATCCTGTGTTGAACAGATCCTCAACCTTAGGGCTGTACTTGCATACTCCAAGATGAGAAACCGCAAGGTGGTTGTCACCTTTGTTGATTTTGGGAAGGCCTGCGATTCCATCGATGGAGGGGCGCTTGGCAAAGTGCTTCAGGAGCTGGCACTAGACAACAGTACCCGCAGACTAATCCTAGAAACTTTGACCAACACCCATTCCAAGGTTAAATTTAGAGGCGAGATTTCAGAAAGCTTTGAAATTAAATCTGGAGTGAGACCAGGTGATGGACTTTCCCCACTTCTCTTCAACTGTGTCCTTGAAAAGGTTATGAGAGAATGGCGCAAGGAACTAAATAATCTGGGTGCTCAGAGTGGTATCTACCTGGGACGTAAGAACGATGGACTGGTTGTAGATTGCCTGGCCTTTGCAGATGACATGGCACTGTTTGCTGATTCTCTTGAGATGGCAACAATGCAGGTAAACTGTCTCAGAAAACAGGCTGCCAAGGTGGGTCTTCAAGTATCGCTGGAGAAAACAGTATTCTTCACCAACTTTAGAGAAGCAAACAGAGAGATGTTACTAGAACAGGGAAACATGAAGAGGACTGAGAAATTTAAGTATCTCGGCGAATGGATTGAACCCAACTTATCAGAAAGAGCATCATTATCCAAGAGAGTCAGCAAGTTAGAACTAGCCTATCGGCTGACTAAGAAAACTTACTGTAAGAAATGCCTGTCACGCAACCTGAAACTTAAACACTACACATCAGTCTTACGACCAGAAGCCCTATATGCCATGGAGTGTCTTTCCTTGAACCGATTGGGTCTAATAGAGAAATTGGAAATCAGAGAGAGGAGAATCCTCAGGAAGATCCTAGGCCCGGTAAAGGAAGATGGGGAATTTCGAAGGCGGCATAACTCTGAGCTCCACGAACATATTGAGATGCTCTCTGACTGTGCAAGTAAAAGAAGGGTAGCTTTCTATGGCCACATTGCAAGATTGCCTCCAAACCGACTAACCAACCGTCTGTTCACCTTCTGGCAAAACAAGAAGCTTCGTACCACTTGGTTGACAGAGACCGAGAAGGATATTAAAGAACTGGGAATAACAGATCTCAAAAACAGACAGTCTGTGAGACGCACCCTAAAGGAAGTCCGTGGATTTCAGGAAAAACCTCGAAGGAAAGGTACCCCCTGGGCAGAAGAGAGAAAGGAGTTACACCGGCAGAAGATGCGACAATACTGGGCAAAGGTCAAAGCCCAACAGTTGAACAAGCGTGGTCCAATGTAGGCCTATTCGAAAGAAGAATAAACTTCAACTTAAAATAAATAACCAATTGCAAAATAAACTCATAGAACTCGAATCTATAAATTTCAACAAAATCAATAACTTCCAACATATTCTAGACTTGCAAAATAGAGAACTTGATAAAATTATGAATGAACCATTGTTTTCAGATAAACCAAGTGTGTGGACATTAATACTCTATATTATATGTGTCGCAATAAGTTCTTATCTGTTATATAAATTCTGGAAAACAGCTCGAGTCATCAAGAAATAAAATTCCAAGACCATGGACATCATCGTCTAATCTCGCACCTGCTACACTAGATGCTCGAACTTATCCCCGGAGGAGTTATGGAAACTGCCCAAATTAACATTTCAGCTTATCTTTCATATATAAAGATATGCGGAGAGGAAAGACATTAATTATAATAATAATAATCATTAATTAAGTCAAAACTATTGTATAATAATTTTCATTCATTTTGTTAGTTTTAAGTGAGTTGTTCCTGAATAAATTTTTGAAGTTTTTTAAAAACTTAATCGAGTGTTGAGAACCCAAAACTCGCGCAGCCCACGATCTGCTAAATGGCGCGAAATTAGAATTAAAAGTAGATTTCTTGGTACTAAGTGAACCAAATAAAAACATCGTGAGCAATTCAGAATGGTTCACCGATGAGAAAAAGGACGCAGCTATAAAAATCACCAGCAAAACAATGATAGTGATAGACTCGGGTAGTGGACCGGGCTTTTTATGGGTGGAAATGCAACACTAAGCTATACAGTTGCTACTTTTCACCAAATAACACACCCGAGCAACTAACATCGTGCCTTGCCGGCCTCAGTAGCGATATAAGAAACTCTCTCAAAGAAAAAAATCGTTGCGGGTGACTTCAATGTCAAATCCCCATACTGGGGATCCCACAAAACAGATCATAGAGGAAATATAGTAACCGATTGAACAGCCGAGACTGTCATGCACGTTCAAAACAAAGGCCAAAAAACACTTTTGAATGAGGAAAAACGGGCTGTATAATAGATCTCACCTTCTCTACGCATAACATCTCGAGTGAAATCACAAACTGGAAAGTTCTCGACCACGAAACCCTTAGTGATCACAAATACATTACATACTCTCTGGAGAGCAAGGCGTCCAATAAAACGAATCAGACTAACAAATGTATTGGTAGAATAATGTTACCGCAAATAGCAGAGCAAAGTGTATGTATATATGGCAGCTAGGAGAAATTATCAATGGCAAAGGAAGGTACTTGGCGAAGAAAAATTCTCTATACAAGCGAAGCTCAAGTACACAATCGCCAAAAGAACTCAAAAACAAAATCTTCAAATCAAAAAGGGAACAATGAGAAAAACTATGCAGAGAGATTGACGAGGATGTATGGGGAGATGCGTACAGGATTTCCATCAGAAATCTAATAATCCACCAGCCAAACCTCCAACTCCAGGCAGACAAAGCACAGGAGATTATAAACGCGCTCTTCCCGATTCATGATCAAGTGAGGTGGAAACAACCGACAGTAACAGATATAGAACAATGCTCAGAAACGGAAATGAGAAATGCTTTCAAACATCGCAACCATCTCCTTGTCGAAAACTGGCTCAAGCGGAAGGTGTAACAACTATAGGTTTTGCGGACGATCTTGCGCTTGTTGTTAGAGCGAAACCTGAACAGGCATTAATGGAAAAAGTGAACGCAGTCATAGGGACCTGCAAGGACCTGCAACTGGCACTGGAGAATTCAGAAACCATTCTCTTGACTGGAAGAAGTGCAATGTGTTTCAAAATACAAAATGTGGTAATCAAACCCAAGGAATGGGTAAAGTACCTAGGCAAAATAAACGATAGGCAAACAAATTTTGAGGCACATATTGCGAGAGCTACGGAAAAAGGTTTAAAAACAGTAGCTGCACTGGAAAAAATGATGCTTAACGTCGGAGGACCAAAGAGCAGCAAAATAAAACTGCTCAGCTCGGTAGCCCACTCAACTATGCTATACGGAGCTCCTGTGTGAGCAAACGCACTGCTCCTGACAAAAAACAAACAAGTTCTTGCAAGCGTCCAAAGGAAAGCGGCTATAAGAATATGCAGTGCATATAGGACTGTATCAAGGGAAGCGAAACCTTGATAATTGCTGGAATCTCCCGAATAGAATACACAGCTAGTGAAAGGAAAAGATGCTATAAAGCACCTTCAAGAGAACAAATTGCAGGATAAAATACTATACAGGACTGGCCAAGAAATTGACAGAATACGGAAAAAAGACAATGAACGAGACTGCTAATTAATTGCGGATATATCTAAATGGATAAACAGAAAACATGGGCAACTAAACTACCACTTAACGCAAGTTTTGACAGGACATATATGCTTCAAAGACTATCTACATAATATTAGAAGAGCATCAGACGGACATTGCGACTACTGCGGACTGGACGACAGTGTTGTGCACACCATACTAGAATGTGACAGATGGGAAAAGGAAAGAACTACAGCTCTGAGAGACGCCCAGAAAAATG
This sequence comes from Phosphuga atrata, assembly GCA_944588485.1. Taxonomy (NCBI): domain Eukaryota; kingdom Metazoa; phylum Arthropoda; class Insecta; order Coleoptera; family Silphidae; genus Phosphuga; species Phosphuga atrata. The sequence continues at coordinate 79,104,596 of OX155893.1, read as the reverse complement.
GAACCCAGAAAACTAGTAGATTTCATGCTAGAGAATGAAAATAACTGGGACACTCTAAGCAAAATATTTTCGGACATTTTGGCACAAAAAGAAAAAGACGAGAGACATGCTACAGTGTGAAGAAAAATCCAAGAGGCGCAGCTGCAATCATGAACAAATATAACAAAAACCATATACACTTCACCCTGAGGTAATGCATACAGCGGTTGCAGGGTCTATATGTTCTTTATTCCACCGTTTCCAGGGGAGCCACTTGATTGCGCAGTGACTAGCTACCAGCTACATGATAGAATTTGATTTTTTAAATGAAAACATCTTCAAGTAATTGCATAATTTAATTATTTCTTAATGTACACATCATATAATATATAACACGAATTTCTCTTTGTGATATTTTCTCCTCAATTTATGTTAATATTTTTCTTGTGTAATCTTAAATACTATACTGACTGATATCGTTAAATATATAAATATTTCTAGATCTTCATACACTTCATATAATTTACTTTCGTCGAAAAATATACATCAATATTATATGCCCAAACAAGAAAAATATAGAAGGACAAATATGTTGCACATATTAAATATAATTCACATTAATTTCACAATTATATTTCTTTTAATTTAAATACAGAAATTTTGTAGATTCCCTTTTATTTCTTTAAGGGGCGCTTTTATATATTTTTACGGAAATTATTTTTTGTGTAATTATAGTACATAGCGTTGGTACAACGGCACATTAGCCTCCGGTTGTGACCCTAAAAGCTCGGACAAAGTATAAAAATCATTCCTCGTAGGTCCATTCATATATCTAATTTCCCTTGTCGGATCGTTCCGTTTCTTTGCCACCATAAATCGCTTCTTCTTGTTTTCGGAAAATCCTGCCCATCTTCCTCGCTTCTCATATATTTGGGGCTTGGTGTCGTAGTAGTAATTGGGTTGCATGGGACTCACGTGTTCAGAGATGTGGGGGTAAACCGGACTGTCCAGCCAATCTTCATCTTGTTCTTGTTCTGGCTCTGTATCTTTTTCTGCTTCCATGGGGTAGTTCGAATCGAAGCGTTGCCAGGAAGGCCGGTAATTGGAATTTGCATGCTGACGTTCGTTTTCCCAAAGGGTCACTATGGCTAGAATGTCTTCTGGGCTGAGGTCAATTTCACGCTTAAATCGGTTGGTCATTCTGAAATTATAAGAAATTATGTGTTAACGAAAAGCTTGTCAATATAATAGTAGACTACTACTACTAGACTCTCTAAACCAGTGGTGCGCAAACCATGGATCGCGACCCCCCAGCGGGGTCGATAGAGAATCTTTTTCGGTCGACGAATTCAAAAAATATTTGAGGCATTTCGCGTGTAAGTATTCGGTAGCAGTAAATATTGAAATGTCAATGTAAAGAAATTTAGAAAACATTGATATTTTCAAATATAATTTTCTCAAAATATAATGTGGGTATTTGTTTCAAATTTTGTACAGATGTTCCCTATATTTCAATATTTATTTCAGCAAATATTGCAGTTTTTTTTTGTAAATTCGCTTCACGCATTCACTAAACTCCCTTGAAAATCAAATTTGTAAACATTGAAATTGTGGGTGATAGGTGTTAGGAATAAATTGATCACTCACGTTTTGCAATAAGAGGAAATATATTTACAATAATTAAATGACACTAAATAACACTATGACAATATACCAACGGATTCGCGGAGCTGCCACCTACTATAAACTTATTGGCGTGACTGCGGCTTGGGTGAACTGTTCCGGTGAACTGAACTTAATGAACTTGTTGAACTGAACTCGGTGAACTGCTATATCGAACATTGCCGGTTAACTGACTGTGTTTCGGTGGTGACCGTTTTTTATATGGACCCGTTTTATTGAGGATTTTGCTTCTCTGCTGTCGCAAACTAATCTTTCTTAGATTTGTATCGTTATAAAATTGTAATATTAATCCTATCATAAAAACACAAATAATAAATCTTTTAGAAATATTTCGAAGATTATAATCAATCCTACCATAAAACATAAATATTAAATCTTTTAGAATTTGTTCGACGATTACTGTAATGACCTTGTTGTAAAATATTCCACGAAAATATTTCTGAAAAACCGTTCGGATGATTACAGTATTAACCCTATAATAAAACAGACAAAATATTTTTAGGATTTGTTTGGGTATTATAGCAACGACCCTAGCGTAAAACTAATTTCTTTGAAAAGCCTTCTTCGGAAAGGCTCGTTGCCGCTACATCCCTTACCAGTGTTAACGTTAGATAGTATTTGCTGTTGCAGTTGTGGGTTGTTGAAGGCGTCCTCGTAGCTATTTTAAGGTGTCATCGTTCCCCTGCTTGCAGTCGATCGGGGAATTGTACCCGTCTACCTGATCTTGTATCGTAGCCAGGTTGTGACGTCGGTGTTGTTACATTCGTTGGTCTCCTCTCTTGGGGGGTCTCCATTTCAACGTTGGAATCTTCACTTCCTTCGTCCGTGAAGATCTCTTTCGGGCTTCTTTCCCCCGTGTCTGTAATGTATGCTGGTTTTAAGCGGTCTATTGATACCCGCACGTTGTGTCCACTTTTGTCGATGGTGTAGTTTTTACTACTTCTTTTGATGACCTTGAAGAGACCGTCGTATGGTGGCTGGAGCGGTTCTTTGACCGCGTCGTTTCGTAGGAAGATGTAAGGCGTTGTCGCTAGGTCCCTGAACACAAATGTCTTTCTGTTCCCGTGCCGTGACGCTGCTACGGGTTTAATTAGTCGATTGTCGAATTAGTTATATCCCGCAATTGCGTAATGAAGTTCGCGTCGCTTTCTTGCTGCGTTGGCTTGTTAGTTCGGAAGAAATCTCCCGGTTGGCCTATTGTCGCACCGTATACTAACTGGTAACTCTGCTGGTGCTGCTTCTAAGTCTTCTTTGACTGCTGTTCGAATGGCCAATAACATCATGGAAAGTACATCCGCCCATCTGTTCGTTTCGTGGCATTTTATTGCTGCCTTTAGCTGACGGTGGAATCTTTCCACCATGCGTTAGCTGCTGGATGGTAGGCTGTCGCTCTCAGGTGTGTCGTACCTGTTAGCCTCATCAGTTCTTTGAACAGGTGGGACTCGAACTGTCTTCCTTGGTCAGATGTAATTTTGGACGGAACTCCGAAACGTGAAATCCATCCTTCGACTAGGGATCTTGCCACGGTCTCGGCGGTTATGTCTGCCATAGGTATGGCTTCCGGCCATCGCGTGAATCGATCCACGCAGGTGAGGCAGTACCTCTCTCCACGGGATGTGGCTAACGGCCCTATAATATCTATGTGGATGTGTTCGAATCTCTCTTCTGTATTCTTGAATGCATTGACGGGTGTGGTTACGTGACGAGATATTATTGAGCGCTGGCAAGGGATACAGGTCCTGGTCCAGTTTCTGCAGTCCTTTGATATGGCTGGCCATGCATACCGCTGCGTACATAGCTTTTGCGATGCTCGTATTCCAGGCAATTATTTATTTCGTAATCCGTGCAAACTGTTGAATACGCTCCGACGTAGTTGCTGCGGGACGTATGGGCGAATTGCTCTTATCGATATATCGTAGTAAATCTCTACTTGCGTATCCGGCCACTTCATTTTGTGTAGTTGCAGAGAATGGTTGTTGCATTCCAGTAACTCTTGTAACTCCTGGTCCGTTTCTTGAGCGGTGTCGAGATCTTCGAGTTTGACTGCTACTGATATGGCCTCGATATGAGACAAAACATCGGCGGCCGTGTTCTCCGCCCCTGCGACGTGACGGATGTCGGTCGTGAATTGTCCGATGAAATATAGATATCGAAACTGCCGCGGCGAACACTTCTCTGGCTTCTGTCTGAAGGCGAACGTTAACGGTTTGTGGTCCGTGAATATGGTAATAGATTGTGCTTCGACGAAATGTCGGAAACGTTTGAAGGCAGCGTATACCGCGAACAATTCCTGATCGTAAGCACTGTACTTCCGCAGGGCTGTTGACAAGGCTTTGGTGAAATATTCAAGCGGTTGCCAGGTGTTATTTAAACGTTGTTGCCTTTAAACGGCTCCCACAGCATAGTCGGAAGCATCGACGTTTATCGATGTTGGCGTTCCCATTGTTGGATGCGCGAGCATGGTGGCGTTGGCTAATGCGTCTTTCATGCTGTGGAAGGCTTGTTGGGCATTTTCCGATAAAGTGATGGGAGCGTTACCTTTTATTCTCGGGCCCTTTAATAATTCATTTAAGGGTTGTTGGTAGGCGGCCGCGTTTGGGATGAAACGTCTATAGAAGTTTATCATTCCAAGAAATCGGCGAATCTCCTTTTTTAATGGCTTTCACCTTGTCATCCAGTGGTCGTGTTCCTTCCTCGCTAACCGCGTATCCAAGAAATTGGACTTCATGTTTTCCGAAGATGCATTTTCCTGGGTTTATGATGATGTAATCGTTTAATCTCGAGAAAACGATTCGCAGGTGCTCAAGATGTTCGGCTTCGTTCTTGGAGGCCATGAGGATGTCGTCGATGTACGCGAAGCAAAATTCTAGACCGCGCAGGACTTCGTCGATATCGAGGACGTTGGAAGGTCTGCGCCGCGTTTCTTAATCCGAATGGTGTCCGTAGGAACTCGAATAAACCAAACGGTCTAGTTATTGCTGTTTTCGGGATATCGTCCTCTTTTATCGGGATCTGGTGATAGGCTCGTACCAAATCGAGTGTCATAAAGATTTTTGATCCGGCCAATGATTGCGAGAAGTCCTCGATGTACCTCACGGCGTATCTGTCTGGGATGGTCCGTGCGTTCAGCGCGCGATAGTCGCCACCCGGGCGTAATCCGTTGGCCTTTTTTGGTACTATGTGTAGTGCGGACGCCCATGGGCTTTTCGACGGTCGAATTATACCCTGTTGTAGCATTTGATTGGATTCGGACTTGGCTAGCTTTAATCCGTCGGGCGTCAATTTTCGTTGGCGGCAATACACTGGCTGACCTGGTGTGGTCCATATATGATGTGTTACAGCGTGTTTTACTTCGTGGTGGAATCCTGGTGGCCTGCAGAGGTCGGGGTACTCGGTTAGAAGACGGTGATATCCTGAATCCCCGTGGACCGTTCGATTGGACTAGATTTCTTCGCGTACCTCTTGACTATACGTGGTCAGGGAGGTGGTATTGTCGACCAATCGTTTGTTCCGTGGGTCCACCAGGAGTCCGTAGTGTGCCAAGAAATCGACTCCTATTATTGGTCTTTCCACGTCCGCTATTACGAAGCTCCAATTGAAATTGCGGCCGAGACGTAAGTTGAGTGTTAACGGCGTTGTCCCGTAAGTGGCGATCGGCGTGCCGTTGGCTGCCAAGAGCTCGTAATCCGATTTTCTGTGGCGATCACTTAACCGTGTTCGTGGGAACACGCATATGGCTATCTTCGTTTCTTTGTCGGTGACGTAAAGACGGCGAGATTCTGATCCATCATGAACCGCCGCTGTCAATGATGGTTCTGTCCGTTTCCCGAAGCCCTGTAACTGCATGGTGGTTTGCACTTGGTTGCTGCGCTGCCGAAGGTCTCGTGGTACCAGCACTGATCCGCTCCTAACCTGTTGTTACTGCGGCTGCGTCTTCGGGACCTGTTGAGGTTCCGCGAATTTCCTTGTGGATGTCATCTGCCTGTTCTGCTCGTCCACTCTCAGGGATAAGCTAGAAATCGTGTCCAACACTTTTTGCCAATCGGGGACTTGGCTCACTGATGCTATCTCTCTGGGGAACGTGTTGATTTTGCCGTATTTTCCGTCGGTGGCCGGGTTGTTCAATAAATCTTCAATTTCTGCGCTGTATTCTTGCTCCAGCGAGGCGATGAGGTGGTTATATTTCGTACCTTCACTTGTGATTCCGCTGGTTTTAAACATGGCTTCTACGCGATGAAACCAACATTCAGGTTTCTGTGGCCAGAATGGAGGTAACTTTCCGACGAGCGGCAAACTTCGGGCGCGGTTTCTTCTTATTGGTGTGTCTAGGTTTCTCCTATCCATCACGACGACCAATTTGTAGATGATCGGATTATTTTTGTTAATAAGTGTTAGGAATAAATTTATCACTCACGTTTTGTAATAAGAGGAAATATATTTACAATAATTAAATGACTAAAATACACTAAATAACACTATAACAATATACCAACGGATTCGCGGAGCTGCAACCTACTATAAACTTATTGGCGTGACTGCGGCTTGGGTGAACTGTTCCGGTGACTGAACTTGTTGAACTGAACTCGATGAACTGCTATATCGAACTTTGCCGGTTAACTGACTGTATTTCGGTGGTGAGCGTTTTTATATGGTCCTTGGGGTATCTGGACCCGTTTTATTGGGAATTGTTTTTCTTCTCTGCTGTCGCAAACTAATCTTAGATTTGTATCGTTAGAAAATTTCTCAAAAACTAATTTGGGAATTTGTTGCAAATTTTGTGGAGATGTTGGTAGAACTGTTCAGGAATATTTAGCAAATTTTCCCAATTTTTTAATATTTATTTCAGCAAATATTGCAGTTTTTTGTAAATTCCACTTCGAAAATAAAATTTGTAAACATTGAAGTTTTCAAACTTAATTTTCTATAAATCTAATTTGGGGATTGGTTTCAAATTTTGTGGAGATGTTGGTAGAACTGTTCCGGAATATTTAGCAATTTTTTCCAATATTTTAATATTTATTTCAGCAAATATTGATTTGTTTATAAATTCCACTTTGAAAATCAAATTTGTAAACATTGAAATTTTCAAACTTAATTTTCTCAAAAACTCATTTGGGGATTTGTTTCAAATTTTGTGGAGATGTTTGGTAGAACTGTTCCGAAATATTTAGCAAATTTTCCCAATATTTAATATTTATTTCAGCAATTATTGCAGTTTTTTTGTAAATTCCACCTTGAAAATGAAATTTGTAAACGTTAAAACTTAATTTTCTCAAAAACTGATTTGGCGATTTGTTTCAACTTTTGTGAAGATGTTGGTACAACAATGTTCACGTTTCTTCTATCCAGGGGTCGCGATAAAAAGAAAATGCTCTGCTCTAAACACTGAAATATATACTAACTGGAACAGTGCTGGCTTCTAAGCTTGTGCGGGTAGAGAGAGAGGTCTCAAGGGGAGCCCTCGTATCGCTCTGTCTTCGTCTAGTACAGTCTTAGTAAAAAACCTAATGTATAGTATAAATATACTAAATCAAATTAACATGAAAAAAATATATCAAGTAATTTCTGAAGCAACAAATGAGAAATCTAGAAAAAGTACAATAAGCTTAGATATATGCAAAGTAATATCATATGCTGATGACACTGTTGCCATATTTAGTGGATATGATTGGGAAGTCACCAAGAAAAGCGTCCAAGAAGGTATGAATGTCATAAAGATGTGGTTGGATGGGTATCAGCTGTCTCTAAATGCAGATAAGACCAATTATATAGCATTTATCATCACAGATATAAACAGACCCAAATTTCACAGCATTAATATTATGGGCATTGCAGACATAAAAGAAGTTGAAAATACTAAATATTTAGGAATTATTATAGATAAAAATATAAAATGGAACCAACAAGTAGCATATTTAACAACGCGAATTAGAAAACTAATTTACAAATGTTATCAGTTAAGGGATATCTTGACTAAAAATATATTGATTTTGGTATACAAATCCCTAGTAGAATCACTTTTAAGATATGGAATTCTGGTTTGGGGAGCACTATATGAAAATTCATTAAAAACCTTGTCTACAATTTAAAATTATATACTGAAAATTATTTACAAAAAAGGTAGACGGTACCCAACCAGACTACTTTTTGGAAGGGATATATGCAATATAAGATCGCTGTACTTTCATACATTGGTAATATTTATGCATAAAAAAGAACGTTTAAAAAATCGTATTTTGCATAATATTGTGACTCGTAGTATGACAAACAAATTGCTGGAAGTATCCAACTCAAATAAAAATGTACAAACAAGATTTGCTTACCATCTAGCCCCAAAGACTTATAATTTATTACCTTTGAGTATTAGAAATATTAAAAACTACAAAAAATATTCAATGCAATGTAAGATGTTTATAAATGACAACTATGTTTCTTTCATAAAACTAATTGATTAATTTACTCTACTTTGTATTTATAATTATAAAATTGTTTAATTTAGTATAGGAAAAATATTATGCAATTTGTTAAAGAAAAAACTATGATAAGTACGTTCTGCACAAAACAAGTGTTAAATCACTTAGGTGCATATTTGTAGAAATCAATATAGTGGTGGGTATGACAGGCGAAGTAATTTTTAAACATTTTTAAACATTTGGCGTGACTATTTTGCCACTGAATAAATAAATAAAAAATAAAATTAAAATTAAAAAAAAATGTCTATATTATTTTATACATGTAATATATAATTAAAAAAAAAATATATATATATATATATATATATATATATATATAATTAAAATATATATATATATATATATATATATATATATATATATATATATAATACTAGTAGCACATGACAAAATATTATTAGTTTTAATATTTTGTATTTACATAGTGTGGATAAATACTTGTTTTGGTTTGATACAACTAGCTTTTCGCTCTGACTGTACCATATCCTCCCACTCTCGAATTCACTGTTGGCTAGACAAGCTCCCTCCTTGTCAAGCCAACAGTGAGATGGCTCCCTTTGGGACCTCTCTCTCTCTCTACCCGCACAAGCTTAGAAGCCAGCGCTCGTTCCAGTTAGTATATATTTCAGTGACTCTAAACGTTATGAGAGTCACCAATATTAGCAACTCTAAAAAGCTTGTAGTTACTATCCAGACTAGTCAAGAAGTGACTAGAGTAAATAAGATTAGACTAGACAAGATTAGATGATTATGTACAAGACGACGATAGATAATCAGACAATTATATTCAAGGGTTTAGTGAAATTTCACCGCATACGTTTCACCGCGGAATCTTCACAGCGTTCACCGCTGAACAGTTTCACCTGTATCGATTTATTTGGAATTGCCGACCGGTGAAACGTGGTCAGTAAAACTTTGCAGAGTTGAAACTGCTCAGTGGTGAAAGTTCCTGCGTTGAAAGTTCCTACGATAAAGATTCTGCGGTGAACGTTCTCCGGATACCATATTTAAGGTAGAAGAGGAGAATATTTGGCAAGTCTAGATATTATCAGGCATAACTACACAAGACCTGATACAACCAGGCAATATTAGGATTGCGCAAGATTAGGAATGATCAAGACGCAAATAGGCAAGGCTAAATAAAATTGGCACTATTGACACTATTGATGCTGGACGATGAAACGCAAAAAAGGGGATTGAAAATAAATGAGGTAAAAACTAAATAGATGCAAGTTGGAAGAGAACATCACGATAACAATGACCTTAACTTGGGCCAGTACCGCTTTGAGCAGGTTGAAAGTTGTGTCTACTAGGGAACAGAAATCAACAGAACAAACGTAATAGCTAAAGAAACAAGCTCGCGAATACTTAGTGGAAACCGATGCTACTACGGATACCAAAAACTGATGAAGTCCAAGTTATTGAGTCACAAAATCAAACTTCAAATATACCGAACACTCATAAGACCAGTAGTAACGTACGGATACGAGGCCTGGACCCTAACCACCGCAGGGGAGGACGCGCTACGCATCTTTGAAAGAAAGATCATCAGAAAGATCTACGGACCGATCCTAAATGAGCATGGAATTTGGAGGATACGAATGAACCATGAACTAAGCAGGTTAATAAACGATGAGGACATAGTGAGATATGTAAAAGCTCAAAGAATAGCATGGCTGGGACACCTGTACAGAATGCATGACGACAGACCAGCCAAGAAAATGTACAACTGGCGGTCAGTAGGAAGAAGGAAAAGAGGCAGGTCAAGGAAAAGATGGATGGAAGACGTGGAGGAAAGTCTTAGAAATATGGGAGTAAGGGATTGGAGAGAGAAAGCCGGTGAAAGGACAGAATGGAAGAAGATTGTTGTAGAGGCAAAAACCCACCGCGGGTTATAAAGCCAACCGAAGAAGAAATAAAATTGGAGAAACTAGACAAAGATTGGACATAACCTAAACAAGACTAGACACGGGACTAAAATTGATTTTGTTTGGGTTTCAAAAGGACCAGACAAGACAAGACTGAAAGCCTCTATACAAACCTGTGTCACGAATTGGAAACGCTAGACCAGACTAGATAAGGAGCAGACTAAACAAAACTAGACAAAATTTCATATGTCTAGACAAAACTAGGCAAGGCTGGACAAGACTAAACAAGACTAGACACGACCGGACAAGACTAAACATGATCAGACAAGACTAGACCAGACAATACTGGACAAAAGTGAACAAGACTGGGCATGACTGAATAAGTCTGGACAAGCCTAAACGAGACTAGACGAAACTAGACGAGACTACACAATACTAGACCCGACTAGACAAAGAAAGTCTAGAGAAGACTAGACCTGATTGGGCAACAATAGACAATACTAAACAAGACAGAACCCTGCAATACGAAACCAGATACAACCAAGATACTACGAAAACCGATTAAACAGGACTACACAAGTCTAGACAAGAGTAAATAAGACTAAGCAACACCGGACAAGTCCTGACAAGACCAGATAAGACCAAATAAGGCCAGAAACGCCCAGACAAGACCAGATAAGACCAGACAAGACCAGACAAAGCCAGACAAGATGAGGCTAAGCCAGACCAGACTAGACTAGACCGTGTCAGACAAGACCTGGCAGGATCAGACAGGACCTCGCAATACCAGACAAGACTATAGCAGATCAAATAAGTTCAGGCAAAACTGAACAAGACCAGACACGAGCATAAAAGACCAGACAAGACAAGACTTAATAAGACTAGACAATACTAGATGACTGAACAAGAATAAACAATACTAGATATTCCTATACAAGACTAGGCAAACTTGAGAAAGCACCAATATGATGACTATACAGGCCTGAACAGGATAAAAGCAGACTAGACAAGACTAGACTAGGACCTTGGATAGTTTCCAAGACTGAACTGGACTAGATAGGGCTAAATAAGACTATACGTGAATAGATAAAATGATACAAGATGGGACCCAAGTGGATAGTACAAGATATGCCTCCAGAAAATTAGACAAGTCGAGATTATATTAAAACAAAACTACTAATTCTTATCAAAATATTAACAAAATGACAGTATTGGAAACACGTATCAGTTAAAAAGGGAAACAGTACATTCAGTGGCGTAGCTAGGGGGGTGTGGCGTGGGCGACCCACACCGGGTGTCACCCGTTTGAAAAGTAAAATAAATATCTTACAAAAACTCCATGGAATAATATAACCGCTAATCTAAAAAAAATCTACATCTATCTAGGCTTTTCATATCTATGTGCGGCCTATGGAATGTGCCTATTCCTATGAAATGATCTATTTAGTTATTGTAAATCTGTGACACCAGCGCTACATTTGCAGGCCATGCGTTGTGTCACTGCTGACTGCCAAATTCCCTTTCTTTGGCAATGTTGAATATTGTCAGTGCCATCCCGCCCGAGTCGAGAACCGAGGTCTTGACTGCGTTTAACTCTTACATTGAACATGTTGCCTTTACCATAGAATCCGTTAATAATAATTCCTTACTTTTTCAGAACACCTGATACTTTTTCCTGATCTTCAGAAAAGACGATAACCGAATTAAATTAAATTTGAACAAAAAACCCACCAATTCGACAAGCCGATACCTTAACTTTTTGAGGTTTATATATAAACCTCAAACCGATCATTCTTTGGTTATCTTTCTTTCTTTGGTATTGCTTTAAACTTTATTACTATATAAATGGACGACACCCAAAAGAACTCAACGAAAATGCTTAAAAATGCGTAAGTTCTTCTCAAAATCTCGAGGCAGAATGCATGCGCTACCAACGGAGCCAGTGATGCCAACTCAAAAACAATGATGCCAAACAAAACAACCACCAATCCACACATTCCAAAACAAAATAATACTACAAAAATAAAAATAACGTATTAAACAAACACATGACAAGCAATGCCCAACAGCGTCTCAACACAAATTGTGCTGGAAGGTTAGGTTAGGTTTAAAAAAAACCTAACCTAACCTTGATCAAACACAACATATCGAATTGTGCTGTCAAATTATTTTTTTAATTGTCAAATTAAAAAAATTGTAATTGTCAAATTATTGTAGTGTTGTAATTGTCAAATTATTTTTTTCGCTTAAAGTTTAATGTTAACTTTTTAAAGTTTAATGTTCAACTGCGTTTATTCAGTTGTACATATTTTATTGACACTAGAAAAAACACGTTTTGTTTCGGCATTTGTTCCTGGAACGCGTAATCTACAATTTTCAAAATATTTTGATGAGGAATATTGTTCTGTTTAAAATGAAGCAACAAATCCGTCTATTTTTTGTCTGCTTCCACATTCGCAGACAATCAACATTTTAATTTTTCATCACAGTATCTTTTTACCAATAACGCCTCATCAAAATAGTAGTTTATGATGCAAGTGCACAAAAGCCTTTCACACACGTATGTCATAGGGGAAAGGCGTGTACCTTGGGACGGTTTTACCTTGGGACAATCGCTATTACGATTTTTGTACTGTAGCGGCAAATCTAGGAACTACATCATATGTCGCAAGCAGTGTTTGTGAGTAAACAAACACATCCGATTGTTTGTCAGAATTCATTTATGGTGGCAAAGGGCGTAGTGTGTTTTTGAAACCGTGAGGTAAAATTTACCAACGTTTTGAAGAAGTGCAGAACACCGCAGTAAGTATTGTTACTCATATATTTTCACACCGCTTCATTGCTATATGATTGCTGTACACAATATGATTTTGATGAAAATCTCTGCAGTTGTGATTTCGAGGTTCTATTTTATAAAATACGTGCATGTTTGTACCTTGGGACACTGTTTTGGTTGCACCAAGGGACGTGTCCCAAGGTGCAACCAGATATTTACCAGCAATCCGTCTCACTGGTAATGACATAATTGCAGATGGGGAGGAGTGCTACAGGAAAGAAACGATTAAAACCAGATGCAGAAGCGTTGGAGGCTGCTGCTAACGAATTTCTTGTAAACAAAGGAACGTTAAGACAAGTTGCCAGCGCCTACGGAGCTTCAAAAAGCACGCTCGCTAGACATATCCAAAAATATAAATTATCTGGAGAAACTAACTTCAAGTATACTGCAAACAATGCAACACATAAAGTATTCACCACTAATCAAAAGGTGGAATTGCTCTCATATATTATAAAAGCAGCACAATGGAACTATGGTGTTACCGTCGAAGAAATGAAAAAGTTAGCTTTTCAATATGCAAATGGTAATAACATTAAGATGCCTGACTCGTGGAATGTTAATGAAACTGCTGGTCGACAGTTGTACAGGTACTTCAGAAAATCCCACGAAAGAAGAATATCTCTCCGCAAACCTGAAGCCACTAGCTTAGGAAGAATGGCCTGTTTTAACAAGGCAAATGTGACAGTTTTTTTCGATAAACTGAGGGATATCCATTAAATATTTAAACTCACACCACACCACACCACACAAAGACTGAGAGGACAAGACTACTTCAGTCAAAATAAGAAAAAATAATTAAATTTTAATATACGTCAGAAAATTTATTATCACTACGTCTATGTCTTTTGTTTAGTGACGCAAGTTGTTGCCATAGTAATAACAAACAGAAATCGTTTAATAATGATACATTTGATTTGCATTGGACTTTTACGCACAATTTGGATACTTTTACACGCGATTGTAATGATATCCTTCACATACAAAAATGTATTTATTAATTCATTTTGGTTGTGTTCATTTTGGTGTGTGAGTAGATAAAAGATCATTTTTGCAAATATTATTTTTTCGGAAAATGGTTACTAATATATTCAAAAGATTTTTCTACATATTGCCATTAAACGACCGGATTTTCTGAAAGAAGTCAGAAATTTTTATAATAACTACTTCGAATATCTTGAAGAATGGAGTGTTCAATTCGACGATATTAAAAAAAATTCATTGGGTGACATTAAAAAAGCAAATGTTATTGAAATATGTGGAAAAATTAAATTTCATATATTACAGTACATTTAAAATAAGAAATGCAGATATTTTCTAAAAAGCGGGACAAATTTAATAATCGGCGGGACGCGGGACTCCAAAAAGCGGGACTGTCCCGCCAAAATCGGGACGTGTGGTCACTTTATACTAAGGAATAGCCTATAATTAAGAGTAAGACTAGCCTTTATGGGCTGCTAAGTAATTAGATAAGACAAACATGTCTATTTTGTAGAGATTGGCCTATATCATTATATTTGATATCCTTTCTATGGGACTACAAATCAGATCATACCAAACAGTGACGGGCTATATTTTGTATGTTTAATTTAGATAAATGGAACTTATTGTAGCTAAAAATGGAAGTAATAAACTAAATAGATAAGATAAAATATGAGACGATTGTTTGTCAAAATCCAATTAACATCATATTTTAGATTACGTAATCGTTCAATTTATGTGGAAATGATGTTTGCTGACAGATTGGATTGATGTTTGCTCGGGGGAGGATTGATAAAGGCGCATTATCAACGAAACAATATTTGACGAGAAAAGAATGGAAAACTCGTGTTGGAAACAGACTATCTTTCAAATTAAAATCGAAAATGTAAAAAAAAATACTAAAAATCTTTTTATCACTAAGTATATGATTATACGCTTGGAAAACTAATGAATTTGATTTTTTCTTCTTTAAAAATCCTAAAAAATATGTGTAGCTTGTTTATTTGGTAGGTGGAATTTGTGATATTTGAAGAAAATATAAGATTTTTGTATTTTTTTTCTGTTGTTGATTAGAAATGGAGATTTTTCGTTTCTCCCGGATAAATTTCTGTGCAAATTCGAAATGGAGTTTGCCCTTTGAAAAGGTCAATTTTCCAAACAGCATTGGCAAACCTGAGTTTGATTCCGTGTCAAATTTTACAGTTGCATATAGCTTTTGCTTCTCCCAGCGGTTTCAAATAAAACAGAACTGGCATAAAACGATTAAATTTACTGGTTATAAGAAAATATTGATATTAAATAAGAAAATATTGTTGACTAGAAATGGAGATTTTGCGAGGGAAATGCGATTTCAGGTTTGGTTTATTGCCGTTTCTCTCGGTTATATTTCTGTGCAAATACTAAATAGAGTTTGTCCTTTATAAATGTCAATTTTCCAAACTGCATTGGCAAATCTGAGAAGAACTTGATTCCGCGTCTTAATATTTTTTATAGTTGCATATATATTTTACTTCTCCCAGCGGTTTCAAATAAAACAGAACTGGCATGGATACGATTAAATTTACAGCTTATAAGAAAATATTTGATATTAAAATCCAGTTTAACGTGGAATTTAATGAAATCTTTTATAATTTATAAACCCTTTGATCCAATAATAAAATACCGTTTTAGTGTCGATATATGTAAAATAACAAATTTTCTATCTTAGGGGCTCCCGTTTGCTTCGAAAACGTTTATTAAATTAAGTTAAAATCTACACTGAATTGAAAAATTCACTATGTTTTAACCACTTGTGCTGGCAAGAAATTCACAGACGCGTGTGCCAGAACGGTACAGTGTAACTCGCTAGGAGCAATATCGAGATAGAGGAGCAATATAGAGAGAGTAAAAAGCACAATATCCGCTAAGTAAACAAATGTTTTTTTGTAACTTTATACATATTTTCTATCGAGAGAAAAAGAAGATAAGTAACTATCTTGCAAGTCCACCCTACCCATGCCATCATTATACTTTGAAACAAGATTAGGTTTTGTAACAGGGCTGTTATTATTTTTCCACCTCTTCTTTTCCACTTCCATCATCCCTATTTTCGAATGCTTTGTGGACATACATATATGTCTTTTTTGTGTTTCTATTTGGCAACTAAGATACCTTTAGACTATTCTGAAATTACATCAGATCGTTTCAGTTTTGCCGCTTCATGCTCTTTGGGCATATTCTTCCCATTACACCTCATTGTTCCTATGACATTAGTGTTTATAGATAGTAACTTTTCAAATAGACTTGATGAAGAATCCCAATGGTCAAGAAATTGGCGTGCACATAACATCGTGATATTTTGCTTTTATATTTCTATCTTGACTGTATATCTTAAATTGAATACAATATTCTGACTTTGATTCGCATAGTTTATAGAATTTCTCCAAAACGGGCTATTTTGAAAGGTGTAATCGTAAATCTCGACCGACGTGCCACGCACGTCGTTGGCGATTCTGCGACAAAAGCATTACGACGTGTCATATGTCTTTCCAGCGCAAGTGATTAACTACACTTATTAAGTAAAAATATTATATAACTTGTTATTCGCAGTTATATAAATTTAAACAATTAACACGACTCGACTCGACTGGTGAAGGTCAAATTTATATAACTGTGGATAACAAGTTATGTAATATTTTTACATATTAAGTGTGGTTAAAACATAGTGAATTTTTCAGTTGAGTGTAAGTATGTATTACGACGTAGTAACGGTCGTAAGCATTCAGTGCGTGCGTGGCACGTCGGCCAAGATTTACGATTACACCTTTCAAAATAGCCCGTTTTGGAGAAATTCTATAAACTATGCGAAACAAAGTCAGAATATTGTATTCAATTTAAGATATACAGCCAAGATAGAAATAAAAAAGCAGACAGAAGTGCAAAATATCACGATGTTTATGTGTACGCCAATATCTAGTTATCGACACACTATTTCTCGACAATTGGTATTCTTCATCAAGTCTATTTGAAAAGTTACTATCTATAAACACCAATGCCATAGGAACAATGAGGTGAAATAGGAAGAATATGCCTAAAATCTAGTTTATAAAATTATAAAAAGCATGCAAACCTTGACTACATTTATCGTCGATGAGACTAGACAGACAAGACTAGATGTTTGCTGATACCCGGAAATCGAAAGGTTACTGCGTACACGCGTTTAACTCAGCCAGGTGGGATGTAATGTTGAAGGCGTTAGCATCAAGACATACACTAGAGTACTTAAGAAAGATGATAGACAGCTACTTGAGCGACCGACGCCGACGGTTCATAGTTTATATACTACACGGACGAAGGGGAAGTCGAGTATGAGGTAACGGCGGGTGTTCCGCAAGAATCGGTTCTTGCACCATTCTTGTGGAACGTTATGTACGATGGCTTGCTAAACCTCGACTTGCCTAGAACTGCGAGAAGAGTAGGGTTCGCAGATGACGCCCCGGTGGTGGTGACTGTAAGGGAAATAAGCACACTGGAACTAGCAACTAACGAAAGCCTGCGACGGAAAAATAATTGGTTCAAAGAGCAGGGTCTAACAATGGCAGTTCATAAAACAGAAGCGATACTCAGCACGGACAAGAGGCTATTCACACCATCTAAACTCGTTGTGGAAGGTCAAAATTCGGCAATTCGGCAGCGGTCGAGCACACCCCCTACGAAGAGCTGCAGCGGCACAGAGCGAAAAACGACGTAAAGTATGAGAGGACGGCCGCCAAGGAGAGAGCGCGCCAGAGACTCATGGACCGATGACAGGCAAGCTGGGATAGCGATACTGGAAGACGGTGGACGCACAGTCTTATGCATGATGTGACCGCATAGTACGACAGGACGCCGGACATATGAGTTACCGAGGCGCTCCCTGGCCATGGTTGCTTCAACGAGGTTCAAAAAGGTATACAGCGGCCACATCCCGGACGAGCTTCATGTGTCCAGAATTAAAGAAGACAGACAGAACTCAACTCGAGGAAACACTAGGTGGTACAAGACTGGAAGAATAGAACATCATGGAAGTTATACTAGAAAGTAAGTACAAATGGGATGCGGTACAAGCTTACATTACCAGAATCATTAAGGTGAAAAGAGGAAATGGAAGGCGGTCATAGCATGGGTGGTTAGACATGTGACGAAAGGATGGAGAAATAGTTTCACGGTTACAGAGCTAATGCGACAGAAGAAGGAAGTAAATGGTTCCGGGTGGAGTGGAGTGAAGTGAAAAACCAGTGGAGGCGCTTTAGTGAGTATATTGGTTACGAACAACTCGACCAGAGGGCTCTCTGACGGCCGTTGCATATATACTCGCCTAGACACAACAATATTGTTAGGTTTTGTCATAGTGAAGAATATAAGCTGTTTGCTAAACGATATATTTTCAGAGAACGCCTGTAAATGTGCAAGGATCATGAAATAGTAGCAGGTAGATAATAAAGTAAACATCAGGCCTGGTAAACATAATAAGCATGTCATATGCATGCTTCAGGGATTCTATGTTTATGTTCCTTATCTAGCTTTGTTTATGTTGGAATTAAGATCATTAAATGCGGGTGCATGTGCATATATAAATTAATTAGTAATTTCTTTCTCAGTGAAGCAATATTTTGGTAGTACAGCTTCACAGAATCATTTTTTTTGTTTTTATTATACGTAGATATTTTTTGTAATCAAACTATTTTATAAAATGCTTCGCGGGCAGCATAATATATCCACCCGCCACGCATGAGGCCTGTGGGCCCCCATTTGCCAAGAACTGTTCCAGACAGACAAGACTAGACAGACAAGACTAGACAGACAAGACTAGACAGACAAGACTAGACAGACAAGACTAGACAGACAAGACTAGACAGACAAGACTAGACAGACAAGACTAGACAGACAAGACTAGACAGACAAGACTAGACAGACAAGACTAGACAGACAAGACTAGACAGACAAAACTAGACAGACAAGACTAGACAGACAAGACTAGACAGACAAGACTAGACAGACAAGACTAGACAGACAAGACTAGACAGACAAGACTAGACAGACAAGACTAGACAGACAAGACTAGACAGACAAGACTAGACAGACAAGACTAGACAGACAAGACTAGACAGACAAGACTAGACAGACAAGACTCAGTCGCGTCCCGAGTGTCGAGTCGAGAGGTTGTGCGCGAGAGTACCGAAGTGACAATTTATTTCGCTAACTAGAAAAATCAATTCAACTCAAAATGCCAAGAGATCTAAGATCATCGACAGAAAAATTACCTGAAAACGTCATTGATTACATCAGTAGCTCGGCTTTTGCAGATATTATTAGTAAAATAATGAAAAAAGAAGTTGAGCCGCTTAAAAAGCAGATTTCTGACCTGATAGAAGAAGTACAAAATTTTAAAATGGAAAATATGAAGTTAACTCATATAATTAACACATCACAGCCAGAAACGGTAGAAAATAATATTGTTTTAAGAAAAGAATCGATTGTCGCAGAAGAAGTCGCTACACCTATCGCCGCAAAACATTTATCGCGGAGCGATAAGCCAACGCCGACAGTGCATAAAAACCCGAAACAACACAATAGACCAACTAAAAATGTCGAGCCGAATCAAAATAGCTCAAACAAGGAAAACCGGCAAACAGAAAACACCTACAAGAGAAGAACCCGCAATAACGTTATAATTGGCACAAACGCTGATCACAAAATTAAGGCAGTATCTAGATTCGCCCATCTACACGTATCGAGACTAGAGCCACAAATAACTGCCGATGATATAAGTGAATATCTAAAAACTAAAAATTTCACAACAGTATTTTGTAAAAAACTAATCTCGAATCAGCCGGAAGTATATTCCTCGTTTAAAGTATCGGTACCATTTAGTCAATTAGAAGATGTAAAAAATCCTGATCTATGGCCAGTGGATACCTATATTAATCGTTTTTTCCTGCATTTGGAGCAGGAGAAAACAAGAAAATAATTACTAATGAAAACGGAAATTCAAGTATATTACTATTTTTAAATATTCAATCACTACGCAACAAATTATTTGAACTAGAGATATTAACCGAAGAAGAAAAACCTATTTTCATATGCCTAGCAGAAACTTGGTTATCAGCTGATGATATTACACAAATCCATATAAATAACTACCAGCTAGTCAGCCACTTTAGCAGAATAGAGTCACCAGGAGGTGGGGTGGCAATATTCGCTAGACTCCCCGTTTTTAAAAATATTCAGGTAGAAGAAATAACACTAAACAATTTCGCTATTGAAAAAACTATAGAGATATGCGGATTAGAAACAAACATGTATAATATCCCCACGATATTATTAAATATATATAGGCCCCCCCTAGGATGTTTTGTCACTTTCATGGCGACACTAGACAATGTCTTACATACGGTCTATAAAAATAATAAACAAATCCTTTTGGTTGGAGATTTTAATATAAATTTTGCAGTTAACACAAAAGAACAACATGGTATCATTAATCTATTAGACGCATATGGTATAGAGGAATATATAAAAGAATATACTAGAATAACTTTAAATTCGAAAACTCGAATAGACAACATCTTTGCTAATAGTGGACTTGAGCTGAAGACCTCTGTAGAAGATACCCCCTTGTCGGACCATAGATTATTAAAATTGAGCTCTAGTAAACAACAGTTACGAGGACAAAATCTGAAATTAATCAGGAATTTCTCACAAGCAAATAAAATCCGTTTCGCCGAAGACCTTTTAAAGGAAACATGGGACGACGTCTTTGAAAAAACAAACAGCAACAGCAAGGCAATCGCCTTCATTAAATGCATCCAATATCATTTTTTCGGCTGCTTTCCAATGGTTAAAGCCAAAGACAAGCTGAAATCGTGGGTCACTAAAGAAGTAAAAATATCGGCTGCTCAACTTAAAGATATGTTTATATTGCAAAAGAAATATCCAGAAATAAGAAAACACTATTCCATTCAGAAATACGAACATCACAAATTA
This sequence comes from Phosphuga atrata, assembly GCA_944588485.1. NCBI lineage: Eukaryota > Metazoa > Arthropoda > Insecta > Coleoptera > Silphidae > Phosphuga > Phosphuga atrata. The sequence continues at coordinate 79,083,774 of OX155893.1, read as the reverse complement.
GTTTCATGTACTAAAAAATCTTTTTTTAGCCTCAAAATGCAACAAGCTACAAATGGGTCCAAAGCCTTATGGGAAATCATACAGAAGCAGTCAAATAAAGCCAGATCAACCGGAATCATTGAAATAATGGATAACAACGAAAGAGTCACGATACCACGAGAAATTGCCAATAGTTTCAACAACTACTTTGAACGAGCTCCGAAATTAATAATAGATAGTATTACACCAAGAACTATTTCAAATGCTCACATTGCTGTGAACACGAATACTATGTATATCGAGGAATTCACGGAAAACGAAATACTCGGAATAATATTATCTTTAAAAAACAAAACGTCGAGAGGGCCAGATGAAATTCCGGGAAATATAATTAAGGAGTTCGGTCATTTACTAGTAAAACCTATAACTAATATAATCAACGCTTCTTTTAGTGAGGAACAGTTCCCAGAAATATTAAAAATTGGAAAAATCATCCCAATATTCAAGAAAGGGGAAAAAACAGCAATGCATAATTATAGGCCAATAGTTTTAACGCCAATTCTGGCAAAAATTATCGAATATTGTATGCTAAAAAGAATGACTGGTTTTATAGAGAAATATAAGCTAATACCGACACAACAACATGGATTTTGCAAGGGCAAGTCTACCACAACTGCTCTGGTAGAATTTTATAATGTATTATTAGAAGAGGTGGATAAAGGGAAACATCCCGTAGGGATTTTCTGTGACCTGACCAAAGCGTTCGACTGTGTCTCGCACAACACGTTGATGAACAAATTATATGATTACGGAATACGAGGGAAAGCTTGGAGATGGATTAGATCCTACCTGACAAACAGGAAACAATACGTTACGGTGTCAAATGGAAACGAATTGGGCCAATCTGACATCATAGAGACAAATATTGGGGTTCCTCAAGGGAGCATTTTAGCACCTACATTATTTCTATTATACATCGCAGATTTGGCAAACTACGTGAAAGGACCGCATTGTACCTTGTATGCTGATGATACGAGTTTTATTTTGTCGCGGAATAATTTCGAAGAGAACACTGAACAGGCCCAGTTACTCTTAAAATCTCTGGATAATTGGTTCTCTGCGAATACTCTGCACCTCAACACAGATAAAACAGAGTACATAATATTTAAAACGGTAAGAAGTTCCCATATTTCAAACCTCGACCTTGAAATACAAAACCAACAAATTAAAAGGACCAACCAGGCAAAACTCCTGGGTATTTATCTGGAGGAGCACCTTCGTTGGGCAACAACAACGCAGAAAATATGTGCAACTCTACATAAAAAAGCCTTTCAATCAAGACAACTGAGGAAACTTTTAAACACAGACGATCTCCGAATCTGGTACTATGGCGAGGTACAATCGTTACTGGCTTACGGCATTATATTATGGGGAGCTTCGTCACAACTAGAAACAATACTAATTGCACAAAAAAGAATCATCAGAAACATGCAAGCAATAAAAGTTACACAGTCATGCAGGCCCCATTTTAAAATGCTGGGAATACTTACAGTCGTAAGCCTGTATATACTCGAAACCGCTTCCTACATTCACAAACACCGAAGTAAGTTCCAAAAAAACGAAGACAAGCATAATTATAATACCAGAGGTAAACATCTTTTGGATACCAAGAGAAGACACTTAACCCTATGCAGTCATGGAGTCGAAAACAAAGGAGTTCAGATTTACAATCATGTTCCAAATAATTTGATAAATGAAAAATCCTACAAGAAATTTCGTAAGAAGTTGAAGGAGATTCTACTCACAAATACAATATATTCACTCGGTGAATTTTTTTCTTGTAAATTTAATTATTAATTTGTAAGATTTTTGACACATCCTATAGATACTTGTATCTCAATTGGGAAATAAATATTTTGATTTGATTTTTTGATTTGACCAGACAGACAAGACTAGACAGACAAGACTAGACAGACAAGACTAGACAGACAAGACTAGACAGACAAGACTAGACAGACAAGACTAGACAGACAAGACTAGACAGACAAGACTAGACAGACAAGACTAGACAGACAAGACTAGACAGACAAGACTAGACAGACAAGACTAGACAGACAAGACTAGACAGACAAGACTAGACAGACAAGACTAGACAGACAAGACTAGACAGACAAGACTAGACAGACAAGACTAGACAGACAAGACTAGACAGACAAGACTAGACAGACAAGACTAGACAGACAAGACTAGACAGACAAGACTAGACAGACAAGACTAGACAGACAAGACTAGACAGACAAGACTAGACAGACAAGACTAGACAGACAAGACTAGACAGACAAGACTAGACAGACAAGACTAGACAGACAAGACTAGACAGACAAGACTAGACAGACAAGACTAGACAGACAAGACTAGACAGACAAGACTAGACAGACAAGACTAGACAGACAAGACTAGACAGACAAGACTAGACAGACAAGACTAGACAGACAAGACTAGACAGACAAGACTAGACAGACAAGACTAGACAGACAAGACTAGACAGACAAGACTAGACAGACAAGACTAGACAGACAAGACTAGACAGACAAGACTAGACAGACAAGACTAGACAGACAAGACTAGACAGACAAGACTAGACAGACAAGACTAGACAGACAAGACTAGACAGACAAGACTAGACAGACAAGACTAGACAGACAAGACTAGACAGACAAGACTAGACAGACAAGACTAGACAGACAAGACTAGACAGACAAGACTAGACAGACAAGACTAGACAGACAAGACTAGACAGACAAGACTAGACAGACAAGACTAGACAGACAAGACTAGACAGACAAGACTAGACAGACAAGACTAGACAGACAAGACTAGACAGACAAGACTAGACAGACAAGACTAGACAGACAAGACTAGACAGACAAGACTAGACAGACAAGACTAGACAGACAAGACTAGACAGACAAGACTAGACAGACAAGACTAGACAGACAAGACTAGACAGACAAGACTAGACAGACAAGACTAGACAGACAAGACTAGACAGACAAGACTAGACAGACAAGACTAGACAGACAAGACTAGACAGACAAGACTAGACAGACAAGACTAGACAGACAAGACTAGACAGACAAGACTAGACAGACAAGACTAGACAGACAAGACTAGACAGACAAGACTAGACAGACAAGACTAGACAGACAAGACTAGACAGACAAGACTAGACAGACAAGACTAGACAGACAAGACTAGACAGACAAGACTAGACAGACAAGACTAGACAGACAAGACTAGACAGACAAGACTAGACAGACAAGACTAGACAGACAAGACTAGACAGACAAGACTAGACAGACAAGACTAGACAGACAAGACTAGACAGACAAGACTAGACAGACAAGACTAGACAGACAAGACTAGACAGACAAGACTAGACAGACAAGACTAGACAGACAAGACTAGACAGACAAGACTAGACAGACAAGACTAGACAGACAAGACTAGACAGACAAGACTAGACAGACAAGACTAGACAGACAAGACTAGACAGACAAGACTAGACAGACAAGACTAGACAGACAAGACTAGACAGACAAGACTAGACAGACAAGACTAGACAGACAAGACTAGACAGACAAGACTAGACAGACAAGACTAGACAGACAAGACTAGACAGACAAGACTAGACAGACAAGACTAGACAGACAAGACTAGACAGACAAGACTAGACAGACAAGACTAGACAGACAAGACTAGACAGACAAGACTAGACAGACAAGACTAGACAGACAAGACTAGACAGACAAGACTAGACAGACAAGACTAGACAGACAAGACTAGACAGACAAGACTAGACAGACAAGACTAGACAGACAAGACTAGACAGACAAGACTAGACAGACAAGACTAGACAGACAAGACTAGACAGACAAGACTAGACAGACAAGACTAGACAGACAAGACTAGACAGACAAGACTAGACAGACAAGACTAGACAGACAAGACTAGACAGACAAGACTAGACAGACAAGACTAGACAGACAAGACTAGACAGACAAGACTAGACAGACAAGACTAGACAGACAAGACTAGACAGACAAGACTAGACAGACAAGACTAGACAGACAAGACTAGACAGACAAGACTAGACAGACAAGACTAGACAGACAAGACTAGACAGACAAGACTAGACAGACAAGACTAGACAGACAAGACTAGACAGACAAGACTAGACAGACAAGACTAGACAGACAAGACTAGACAGACAAGACTAGACAGACAAGACTAGACAGACAAGACTAGACAGACAAGACTAGACAGACAAGACTAGACAGACAAGACTAGACAGACAAGACTAGACAGACAAGACTAGACAGACAAGACTAGACAGACAAGACTAGACAGACAAGACTAGACAGACAAGACTAGACAGACAAGACTAGACAGACAAGACTAGACAGACAAGACTAGACAGACAAGACTAGACAGACAAGACTAGACAGACAAGACTAGACAGACAAGACTAGACAGACAAGACTAGACAGACAAGACTAGACAGACAAGACTAGACAGACAAGACTAGACAGACAAGACTAGACAGACAAGACTAGACAGACAAGACTAGACAGACAAGACTAGACAGACAAGACTAGACAGACAAGACTAGACAGACAAGACTAGACAGACAAGACTAGACAGACAAGACTAGACAGACAAGACTAGACAGACAAGACTAGACAGACAAGACTAGACAGACAAGACTAGACAGACAAGACTAGACAGACAAGACTAGACAGACAAGACTAGACAGACAAGACTAGACAGACAAGACTAGACAGACAAGACTAGACAGACAAGACTAGACAGACAAGACTAGACAGACAAGACTAGACAGACAAGACTAGACAGACAAGACTAGACAGACAAGACTAGACAGACAAGACTAGACAGACAAGACTAGACAGACAAGACTAGACAGACAAGACTAGACAGACAAGACTAGACAGACAAGACTAGACAGACAAGACTAGACAGACAAGACTAGACAGACAAGACTAGACAGACAAGACTAGACAGACAAGACTAGACAGACAAGACTAGACAGACAAGACTAGACAGACAAGACTAGACAGACAAGACTAGACAGACAAGACTAGACAGACAAGACTAGACAGACAAGACTAGACAGACAAGACTAGACAGACAAGACTAGACAGACAAGACTAGACAGACAAGACTAGACAGACAAGACTAGACAGACAAGACTAGACAGACAAGACTAGACAGACAAGACTAGACAGACAAGACTAGACAGACAAGACTAGACAGACAAGACTAGACAGACAAGACTAGACAGACAAGACTAGACAGACAAGACTAGACAGACAAGACTAGACAGACAAGACTAGACAGACAAGACTAGACAGACAAGACTAGACAGACAAGACTAGACAGACAAGACTAGACAGACAAGACTAGACAGACAAGACTAGACAGACAAGACTAGACAGACAAGACTAGACAGACAAGACTAGACAGACAAGACTAGACAGACAAGACTAGACAGACAAGACTACACAGACAAGACTAGACAGACAAGACTAGACAGACAAGACTAGACAGATAAGACTAGACAGACAAGACTAGACAGACAAGACTAGACAGACAAGACTAGACAGTCAAGACTAGACAGACAAGACTAGACAGACAAGACTAGACAGACAAGACTAGACAGACAAGACTAGACAGACAAGACTAGACAGACAAGACTAGACAGACAAGACTAGACAGACAAGACTAGACAGACAAGGCTAGACAGACAAGACCAGACAGACCAGACTAGACAGACAAGACTAGACAGACAAGACTAGACAGACAAGGCTAGACAGACAAGACTAGACTGACAAGACTAGACAGACATGACTAGACAGATAAGACTAGAGAGACGAGACTAGACAGACAAGATTAGACAGACAAGACTAGATAGACAAGACTAGGCATACAAGACTATTCAGACAAGACTAGATAGACAAGACTAGAGAGGCAAGACTAGACAGACAAGACTAGACAGACAAGACTACACAGACAAGACTAGACAGACAAGACTAGACAGACAAGACTAGACAGATAAGACTAGACAGACAAGACTAGACAGACAAGACTAGACAGACAAGACTAGACAGTCAAGACTAGACAGACAAGACTAGACAGACAAGACTAGACAGACAAGACTAGACAGACAAGACTAGACAGACAAGACTAGACAGACAAGACTAGACAGACAAGACTAGACAGACAAGACTAGACAGACAAGGCTAGACAGACAAGACCAGACAGACCAGACTAGACAGACAAGACTAGACAGACAAGACTAGACAGACAAGGCTAGACAGACAAGACTAGACTGACAAGACTAGACAGACATGACTAGACAGATAAGACTAGAGAGACGAGACTAGACAGACAAGACTAGACAGACAAGACTAGACAGACAAGACTAGACAGACAAGACTAGACAGACAAGACTAGACAGACAAGACTAGACAGACAAGACTAGACAGACAAGACTAGACAGACAAGGCTAGACAGACAAGACCAGACAGACCAGACTAGACAGACAAGACTAGACAGACAAGACTAGACAGACAAGGCTAGACAGACAAGACTAGACTGACAAGACTAGACAGACATGACTAGACAGATAAGACTAGAGAGACGAGACTAGACAGACAAGATTAGACAGACAAGACTAGATAGACAAGACTAGGCATACAAGACTATTCAGACAAGACTAGATAGACAAGACTAGAGAGGCAAGACTAGACAGACAAGACTAGACTGGCAAGACTAGACAGACAAGTCTAGACAGTCAAGACTAGAGAGGTAAGGCTAGACAAGCAAGACTTGACAGACAAAACTAGACGGACAAGACTAGACAGACAGGACTAGACAGACAATACTAGACAGACAAGACTAGACAGACAACACTAGACAGACAAGACTAGACAGACTAGACTAGACAGACAAGACTAGACTGACAAGACTAGACAGACAAGACTAGACAGACAAGACTAGGCTGACAAGACTAGACAGACAAGACTAGACAGACAAGACTAGACAGACAAGACTAGATAGACAAGACCAGACAGACAAGACTAGACAGACAAGACTAGACAGACAAGACTAGACAGGCAAGGCTAGACAGACAAGACTAGACAGACAAGACTAGACAGACAAGACTAGACAGACAAGACCAGACAGACAAGACTAGATAGACAAGCTAGATTGACAAGACTAGACAGACTAAATTAGACTTTTCCAAATGAAACAACAGCAATCTTTGCTGTAATGTTTCTCACAGGTGGAAATGAAACATTAATTAAAATCAGATACGCATTGTAATTGCATTATGCATTTGTAAACGAAATTAACATTTAAGAGTTTTATTGCCGCCTGTAAATGCAGGTCTAATAAGGTTAAACGCGTTGATGCAAATACCTGATGCTGTCTCTACCTGTTAATATACATATTATTTTAATTACCGCCGATAAATTATTATCAGGGGATTTTCTCATTCACCGATTGCGTCAGCGGCGGTTGCGAAACGGATCCTATATATAGATTTTAAAGTGATCGACTAGTAATTTATTATCATACCTAGATTATCATAAGACTAGACAGACAAGGCTAGACAGACAAGACCAGACAGACCAGACTAGACAGACAAGACTAGACAGACAAGACTAGACAGACAAGGCTAGACAGACAAGACTAGACTGACAAGACTAGACAGACATGACTAGACAGATAAGACTAGAGAGACGAGACTAGACAGACAAGATTAGACAGACAAGACTAGATAGACAAGACTAGGCATACAAGACTATTCAGACAAGACTAGATAGACAAGACTAGAGAGGCAAGACTAGACAGACAAGACTAGACTGGCAAGACTAGACAGACAAGTCTAGACAGTCAAGACTAGAGAGGTAAGGCTAGACAAGCAAGACTTGACAGACAAAACTAGACGGACAAGACTAGACAGACAGGACTAGACAGACAATACTAGACAGACAAGACTAGACAGACAACACTAGACAGACAAGACTAGACAGACTAGACTAGACAGACAAGACTAGACTGACAAGACTAGACAGACAAGACTAGACAGACAAGACTAGGCTGACAAGACTAGACAGACAAGACTAGACAGACAAGACTAGACAGACAAGACTAGATAGACAAGACCAGACAGACAAGACTAGACAGACAAGACTAGACAGACAAGACTAGACAGGCAAGGCTAGACAGACAAGACTAGACAGACAAGACTAGACAGACAAGACTAGACAGACAAGACCAGACAGACAAGACTAGATAGACAAGCTAGATTGACAAGACTAGACAGACTAAATTAGACTTTTCCAAATGAAACAACAGCAATCTTTGCTGTAATGTTTCTCACAGGTGGAAATGAAACATTAATTAAAATCAGATACGCATTGTAATTGCATTATGCATTTGTAAACGAAATTAACATTTAAGAGTTTTATTGCCGCCTGTAAATGCAGGTCTAATAAGGTTAAACGCGTTGATGCAAATACCTGATGCTGTCTCTACCTGTTAATATACATATTATTTTAATTACCGCCGATAAATTATTATCAGGGGATTTTCTCATTCACCGATTGCGTCAGCGGCGGTTGCGAAACGGATCCTATATATAGATTTTAAAGTGATCGACTGTAATTTATTATCATACCTGGTTTTGTTTATATAATTGAATTGTAAGCGGGACACATTTTATATTTGCATGCGAAATCAATTTTGAGAGATGACATTATGAAACAGAAATATTAATTTGCAATAAAAATGTCTGGTTCATTTTAGCTTCTAATTTTACATTCGTAGTTTACTATTGGTAAAACTATACTACATTATAGATAATCATATAAACTTAATAAAGTCGGAACACAGCCTGAATATATAATATATTCAACCATTCCGGAGCTCTATAATATTATTAAGTCTTGTCCAAAACAAATCTCATGTGAAATTAGTAAGATATTTACCAGTTTTTAGTCCACTTCCGTCCTTCTAGTCTACTAGAAACGCGTCTGCAGATGGCTATTC